>PVJI01034674.1:0-10434 GCA_004026765.1 Micronycteris hirsuta | reverse complement strand
CCCTACTGCACTGTTGGTGGGAATGCAGACTGGTGCAGCCATTGTGGAAAACAGTATGGAACTTCCTCAGAAAATTGAAAATGGAACTGCCTTTCGACCCAGCAATTCCACTACTGGGATTATACCCTAAGAATCCTGAAAAAACAATTCAAAAGAACCTTTGCACTCCTATGTTCATAGCAGCACAATTCACAATAGCCAAGTGCTGGAAACAACCTAAGTGCTCATCTACAAATGAATGGATCAAGAAACTATGATACATTTACACAATGGAATTCTATGCAGCAGAAAGGAAGAAGGAGCTTATACCCTTTGCAACAGCATGGATGGAACTGGAGAGCATTATGCTAAGTGAAGTAAGCCAGGAAGTGAGGGACAAATACCATATGATCGCACCTTTAACCGGATCATAACCAACAAAAGAAAAAAGCAAGCAAAACATAACCAGAGACATTGAAATTAAGAACAGTCTAACAAAAGACAGGGGAGAGAGGGGAGGGGACAATGGGGAGAAGGGTTTTCAGGAATCACTGTAAAGGACACATGGACAGAACTAAGGGGGAGAAGGGAGGCTGGGGGGGAGGGGGGCTGGAGGGGAAGGGAGGAGGGGAGGGGAGAGGATGCAAATAAACTGTAATTGAACAAAAATAAAATAAAATTTAAAAAAATAAAAAAATAATAAAAATAAAAACCATCTTTGGCTACAAAAGAAAAAAAAGGAAGAGGACTTCCGGCCAAGATGGAGGTGTAGGTAGATACACCATGCCTCCTCACACAACCAAAGGAGGCAAAACAACAATTTAAAAAACAAAAACAGCCAGAACTGACAGAAAATCGAACTGAGTGGAAGTCCAACAACCAAGGAGTTAAAGAAGGCATGTTCAGCCTGACTGGTAAACGGGGCAGAGCTGGGCAAGACAGCGGTTTGTGGAGCGGTACCGGCAATGCTGCAGCTGCCCGGAGAGGCCCATGGCGGGCGCACCTGGCCAAAACGTGGCCAGTGCACTCAGCGAAACCCGTGGCTGGCCCACCCGGAGCCGTGGGGCCGAGACTGGTGGACCGGGTGATCCCTCATTCGCTCGAAGATAAACCAGGAGAAAAAGCTGGGGAGCAGAGCAGACCGCACAACCCACTACCAAGGGGAAATAAAGCCTCAAACCACCAATTGAAAACACCTGTGGGGGTTGAGGTGGCAGCAGGAAGAACTCCCAGCCTCATGGGAGAGTTCAGTGGAAAGACCCACAGGGACTTGGAACTGCGCAAGCCTGCCCACCCACCCTTGAATCAGCACAGAAGGGCCCAACTTGCTTGTGAGTGGTGGAGGAAGTGCAAGAAGGGAGCAAGCGCCATTGTTTGCTCAGGCCCCACCCCCACAGGCAGCATCACAACAGAGCCATGTGGGTTGCCCCACCCTGGTGAACACCTAAGGTTCCAGCCCTTAAAGTAACAGGCATGCCAAGAAAAAAAAATGGCCCAAATGAAAGAACAGATCAAAGCTCCAGAAAAAATACAACTAACTGACGAAGAGATAGCCAACCTATCAGATGCACAGTTCAAAACACTGGTAATCAGGATGCTCACAGAATTGGAAGAAAGGCGGTTGCAATTAGTTGAACAAATAAAGAATACATGCCCTGGCTGGTGTAGCTCAGTGGATTGAGCGCGGGCTGGGAACCAAAGGGTCCCGGTTCAATTCCCCGTCAGGGCACATGCCTGGGTTGCGGGCCAGGTCCCCAGTGAGGGCCATGTGAGAGGCAACCATACATTGCTGTTTCTCTCCCTCTCTGTCTCCCTCCCTTCCCCTCTCTCTAAAATAAATAAATAAAATATTTAAAAAAAAAAGAATACAATAAAGGAAATGAGGGGAAATGTGCAGGGAACCAATAGGGATGAGAAGGAAACTGGGACTCAAATCAATGGAGTAGACCAGAAGGAAGAAAAAAACATTCAACCAGAAAAGAATGAAGAAACAAGAATTCAAAAAAATGAGGAGAGGCTTAGGAACCTCCAGGACATCTTTAAACGTTCCAACATTGAATCATAGGGGTGCCAGAAGAAGAAGAGGAAGACCAAGGGATTGAAAACTTATTTGAACAAATAATGAAGAACTTCCCCAAGTTGGTGAAGGAAATAGACTTCCAGGAAGTCCAGGAAGCTCAGAGAGTCCCAAAGAAGTTGGACCCAAAGAGGAACACACCAAGACACATCATAATTACATTACCCAAGATTAAAGATAAGGAGAGAATCTTAGAAGCAGCAAGAAAAAAGGAGACAGTTACCTACAAACGAGTTCCCATAAGACTGTCAGCTGACTTCTCAAAAGAGACCTTTCAAGCAAGAAGGGGCTGGAAAGAAGTATTCCAAGTCATGAAAGTCAAGGACCTACATCCAAGATGACTCTATCCAGCAAAACTTTCATTTAGAATGGAAGGGCAGATAAAATGCTTCCCAGGTAAGGTCAAGTTCAAGGAGTTCATCATCACCCAGCCTTTATTATATGAAATGTTAAAGGGATCTATATAAGGCATGGAAGGATATCAACAGGGGAGTGGGAGGGGGAGAGAGGAGGGAAAAGCACAGAGAGTAAGTAGCATAAACGGTAGATAGAAAACAGACAGGGGGAGGTTAAGAATAGTGTAGGAAATGTAGAAGCCAAAGAACTTATGTGTATGACCCATGAACAAAAACTAAAGGGCGGGGAATGGGGGGGTGGAGGGGAAGAAAGGGGGGGAAATGGGACAACTGTAATAGCATAATCAATAAAATATATTTAAAAAAATGAATTAAGGGAGGGGGATAAAAAAAGAAAGGAAAGGAAGAGAGACCAGAACTTCCTCTCTCTCCCTCCCCACTGTGTCAGGGCATGGGAGAAAATGGCCAGCTGCCAACCAAGAAGGCAGCTCTCCCTGGGAACTAAATCTGCCACCACCTTGATCTGGGACTTCCCAGCCTCTAGAACTGTAAGAAATCAGCATCTGGTGTTTCAGCCCCCAGTCCATGCACATGTTGTTTGGTTACAGAAGTCCAAGCTGACAGCCAACATGAAAAATAGTGATAGACTCACAGAAAGCAGGCTGACTGCCTTCTTGGTGAAGGGTTGGAAGGATTGAGCAAAAATTTTAAACAAAGAAAAAACTCATGGGCATGGACAACAGTGTGGTGATTGCCAGGCGGAAGGGGGTTGGAGGGAGGTGGAGGGCGGTACAGGAAGGATAGATGACGATGGACAGGGACTTGACTTGGGGTGGTGAACACACAATATAGTGGACAGGTGATGTGTTGTGGAATTGTGCACCTGAAACCTGTATAATTTTGTTAAGCAGTGTCACCCCCATAAATACAATAAAAGGGAAACATGCCAGTCCCTTTACATCCCGGGGGAATCATATGAATGGTTTAGACCAGTGGAATGCAAAGCAACCTCCTGGTCATGTCCTCCTCTTCCTCTTTCCCCGTTTCCCCTTCAAGTAGCAGGAATGTGGGTGCGGTGGGGGCAGATGATAGCATCACTGAGTGTGGAGTAACAACGGGATGGGACAAGCCAATCCCCTGATGACTCTGGATGCAGAATCACCATACCTGCCCAGGCTTTTAGGAGAAACAGAAGAAAAATTTTAACTTGTTTAAAGCCTCTTTGTTTTCAGCCTCTATGATAAGCAATTAAATCGATATCAAATCAACACATTCCACTGATTAATACTTTCAGTAGTAAGTATTCCTTGGAAGAGTAACCCAACAAAAATTATCACATAAATTTCTCCTTACCAATAGAGTTGTGTCCAGAAGAAAATTAAGAAAGGTGGAAATATAAATGGAGATTCAGGAAAAAAGAAGCACAGAGCATCGAGAAAAACTTCATCTACTGCAATATTTTTTTCAGAGCCTGCCCAAGTCAACCACATGCTCAGTTTATACCTGAGCTTTGTTATTAAAATACTTTGTCAAACATACCGGCCCCCTCTGCCCTCCAAGCTCACATTCTAATCCTCCCTCTTCTACTCTTGTAAAGGTCTCTAGGTCCTTAAGATATCTTGCCTCCAGCTGTGGTCAGTACATTTTGCACCCATCCCTCTATATGCTTATTTTCAACATGAGGCACTGGTAGCAAAAAAAAAAAAAAAAAATCTTTCTGATTTAACCCAAATACTGAATCCCCCAAAATCCACCCCACCCCATGCCACCACTCGCCCTCTGGATGTGGTTCACAGATGCATCGTGGTCACTGACGCCAGGCTGTGATCCCCGCACCATGGCCAGACGCACTGCCAGATGTCTGGAAGGTTTTCCCTATATCTGCTCAAGTAGAGTGAGAAGTATCCTTGGCTGTCTGTGACTTTTCACCTGCTTGCTTTGTTTGCTTATCTTTCTCTCAATATTTCTATTATCTCAATTCCAAATCACTTGCTGAGGCATTAAGCAAAAGACAGAATCAGATTCACTAGAAAACCAGTTTATGCAATTGATATATCTAGATATTACTAACCTGAATAAACCAATTAGTCTTTTTTTAATTGATTAAGCTTTTTACAAAGGGAATAAAACAGAATCAATGAGATAAGCTATAAAATAATAATGTAAATACATTTATATATTTTTTCTTACTGGTTAATCTTTATATGTAAATGTCAAAAGTTTTGCAAGTAAAATAACCATAGAATGAAGAGAGAAAACATTAACATGTTTCCAATGATAAATCAAATCAATCTTCTCTCCTCACCATTGCCACAGCATTTTTGTCAATATCAATCATGTTGCTCAGGTAGCATGATTTAATGTAGAAAGAAAGCATTGTCTGCCCAAACTTAGCCCCCTCTGCCATCACCAACTGGCATAGAACTTAATATTTAACAAGAAATTAATTTATTTAGCTTAAAATGATTGCATTTTGAAGAGATTCCTATTAAAATTATTCTATTTGCATATCACTTTATTTGCATAAAGTAATTCCATTGAATCCCCATATGGGTGAAGCAGACACCGTTTGACCTAATGAAAAAATCAGGAGACTGAGTTTGAGAAAGTAGCATCGTGTAGCTTGCTACAGCTGAGAATTTCACCTTCCAGAGTTCAGACTCTGACACCGAGTTCCACATTTTCCTGTCCTTCGCACTGTCCTCTCTGAAGTATGGCCAGGCAGGACAGGGCTTTGCAACAGTGACGGCCCTGCCACACGCCATAATCAGGAAACCCAGCTCAGATTCTCTTTGAGGGCAGAAAACATGCACTGCAATCACTTTTTTATTTCCAGAAGCTGCCTGGCCAAAGGTCCCTTATCCTTATGTTTCTTTAGAAATATTATCTTCTCGTTTGTCAGAAAACATGATGATAACAATGACAGAGAGCTGCAGTGCTTAACTGACACGTAATGAATTCTCCTTTCATAGGAGTCCAGCCAAGTATTCAACAAGCCATGTGGCTCTCAATATAAATGGCATTTCCTCCATAGTGGGATAAGCTCACCCCTAAAGGGTGGGGTTGACCCTTTGCTGTGGCTTTAAATAAATAGAAAGGGCCTAATTTTCCAAAGGTCGGAAAGTTAAGACTGGCAAGCTCCTTGTATGATAAAAATTGTTAACTTTTTAGAATTATGAGGATTTAGACAATTAAAAAAAATCAAAACTGAAACTATTTCTCTTTTGTATCTTACTGGTGGGGTCATTTTAAAATATAGGAAAAAAATCATTGAAACAAAAGGAATTTGTTACCACATGTATGGAGAAGATAAATGGCACCAACAATTCAATTCAACATGGTAAATTCTATGAGGAGGGATACAGAATTCTACCTTGGAGAAGTGACCCTTAAATGGAATCCTAAAGAATGAGTAGGAGTTCTTTGGAGCAATAAAAAGGAAGCCTTTTTGCACAGAATATATAGCATGTACGGAAGCACAGAAGCAAGATAAAGGAAAATACAGCTTGTTGGTTACCTGAAACCCAGGGAACTACCAGGGAAATTGCCCAGAACAAGACTGGAAAGGTGAGCAAGTATTTGACCCTTGGCTGCTAGCTGCCTACATAGGTTTGACCCACTGGAAGGTGCACACGCTTTCTTCCGTCATTCCCTACACTGGAACAACCACTTACAGACTATGAACTCAAAGCTGAAAAGAGGTAAAGCTGGGGTTCGGTTGACCAACCAAAGCTTGATGCATCACTAAGCATTTTCCTACTTTCCACATGCTTGTGAGGCAGGTACTATAATTCCCATTCCACCAACAAGTAAACTGAGAGCAAAATAAGTGAAGCAACTACCCAAATTTATATCATCGGTGATAGAACCAAGAACACAAATAATAACCTAATGCCTACATTCAGTGGAGTTTCTATATAACCACATGGAAATCATAACTTCTGAAAATAGTAACCTGTAAAAATAGTAGCTACCAGCACTTGTTCTGTTCTATTTATCTTATGCAGTGATTTCAAATCCATTATCTGGATCAGTCTCCATAAAAATCCTATAACAAAGTTTAAGGCTCAGAGAGTTATCCCAAGTTTGTTTAACTGGTTAAGTGGTGAATCAGGGACTCAAGATATCTCAGGATACTGATGTATTCGTTAAGCCAGTATTCTCCCAGCAAAAACTATAGATTAATGTTTAGGAAGAAATTAAAGTCCATGAGGGAAAAATAGGAAATGAAGTTACTGAACAACAGTCAATGGAGAGACTCACAAAGATGGAGTTTGCTTTTCCCGTCTTCATTGAACTTATTCTTATCCGAGTCACCGTACACCTTTGCTTCATAGAAATTATGAGAATGGGCATGCTCCAAATCACATCTGGTTTGGTGCTGGCCAATTTAAATAGACTTTTGTTCAAATTCTTAAAATTTTTCATATGCCTCAGTTTATTTTTTAACATTTCTGGTAACAGAAGAAGGAACCAAAGTAGACCCCCCCGCCCAACGGTCCCTAAGAGCAGCCTGTGCTCACTGCATTGTTGCCGCCTCCAGGGGTCATGAGTAAGTCCACAGCTTTTGCATTATGGGTTTGCAGGCTTCCTTTGAGCAGTTCTTGTAACAGACCGTTCAGAACCAGCTCTAGTCTAACTAGGTCCAACTTAAAAAACAAAATGGGTTCGACTTAGAAACTGAAACTGGGTCTGGGGTCAGACTGGATCCACTTTAACTGGACTGGGTCCAGCATGAGACCTCAGGTGATAAAATTTTGTTTTGAGACTAAACAAGTAGTTTAACCTTACCAAAGACAAGCTTGAAATACAGAGCCACAATGGAGAACTTTTCGCCACCTTAAACAACGTTATGCGTTTTCCGGTGCCCCAGAGAAAAAGGCATCTCAGCCAGACACACACTAGGAAGGGTAGAGGGAAAACTGTTTTGCCTCCTCTCCAGTCTGTGGTGCCCAAGATGAGACCCACTGAAATACTGCTTGCTTTTTCTGTTAATGCATGAGAAGAAAATGGTCCTTAACTCTGGCAACTATTGCTAAATCTACTGCTAAGGCTATTGCTGCACAAAAGCTCCTAGATTCTCTTGCTAAGGTGGTTTTAGATCATAGACTTGCTTTAGACTCCTAACTGGCTGAACAAGGAGGGGACTGTGCCATAGAAAGTACCTCCTGCTGTACCTGGATCAGCACATCTGGTATTAGAGCAAATAAAGAAATTAATGAAGAAGCCTCTGGGCTAAAACAGGTTGATGCCCCTTCGGGTACATTCTCTGACTTAATTTGATACCAGCTGATCTGGGTCATAGGCCCTGGCTAGGGAGCAGACTTCAGTCTCTTGGTATTATCCTCCTGGAAGTTATCATTGTAGTCTCCTTTGTGTGCTATGTTCTGTAGGGTTTTTAATGTATGTTCACAGCCATCAGTAGTACATCAACGGTCTCACTGTGCCTGGAGAAACAAAACCAAAATGAATGGCAAAAACAATTCTTCTGGGGATCAGACTCATAACCTATGAGTTTTACAAGAGCAAGAGCAAATTAACTGTGATGGTGGATGAGGGGGGCACTAATGCCAAATTTTTGGTCAACCTTTCACATATGAGAAGATGACCAAAAGCAGAGGAATTGTTAAATTAATTAAACAAGGAAACCATTAGACCAAAGTAGCCATAATACCATGGTAGCCTATGTAAGCAAACCCAACTCTAACCCTGTAAATGTCTCAAGGTTATGAAATGAAAATGGTAGGGACAACCAATCACAAACAGCCAGCTAGGCTTTAAGCTTTAGCCAATCAATAATTGGCTTCTTGCTTCTGCCTTTTCTCTATAAAAGTTTCTCCCTAAGCTCCTGTTGGTGGAGTGCTCCTAACCATTTCTGGCTTGATGCTGCCTGAATTGAATTGGTTTTTTACTCAAATAAACTCTTAAAGTTAAAAACAAAAGTTATCAGAGTTGCAGTTTTACATTTATTTCAGTAGTCCTTTGAGTAACGTCTCTCCCCACGCACATAACACTATAAGATCCATGAGAGCCAAAGAGATTTATTTTTGTTCTCCATTACTTATTGAATCTCTGGCATCTAGCACATTGTAATAGGTCCTCCATAAATATCTGTTGAATAAGTGGACCATTCTGAAATTCGATAAACTTTAAAATCACTATCTGGACAGTCTGACCGGTTGACTCTCTCCTTGTTACTCTTTCTTTTGACATCTCCTTTCTCATTGGCTCAAATAACATTCTTCTAACTTTAACCTTTTCCATTTCTCCTTCTTGGTCCTTGAAGATTCCTCCTCTTCTAACTGGCCATCAATGTTATCCCCCAAATACAATCCTTGCTTTCCTTCTCTTACTGCTTAATTCACTCTCCCTGGGTAATTTCATATACAGCCAAGATTTCTCCTTCTATTAATTCCATCAACTTTTAAATATACCAGCCAAGACCTCTTGCCGGAGACCCTGATATATACACCCAAATACCCACCGGGCTGTTGCATAGTTATCTAGCTCACACACAGCTTGCTCAGAACCGAACCCTTTCTCTGGCCACCAAACTTGTCTTCATATATACCCAATTGATGAATACCAGTTGCCTATGCCACCAACCTTGGCACACTCAACGACTATCTTGTTCACCTTCAACCCCATTTCCAATGACTCCCCAAGTTCTACATAGTTTTCCTCCTAGTTATTCCTGGAACTTATTCTATTCTCCCTCTTCCTCCTGGCACTACACTAATTTGGTTTAATCCATGTACTGATCTCCAGCCTAAATTCCTGAAGTCAGTCTTTCCCTTTTCCAGACTACCTCCTACTCAAATGGCCCTCGAATTGTGGTCCCCAGTCTGATGATAGTCTGCATATTGTGTATTTCTGGTCCACAAGGAGATAAAGAGCTTGCACTAGAAGGTCACTAAGCACACTGCTTAATTCAGCTGACTTTTTTTCCTTTTGGCAGTCATTTTTTGGCAGTGAAGGAACCAAGGCATTGCCCTGAATGCTGGCACAAGCGCATCTCTTTGGGGACTTGAAACTAGCAGTTCCTACATGAGCAACTTCCAACAATTCTGCTGAGGCTGCATCATCTCTGAGGAAATCTCATGTTCTAATCCATTAATCTTGCACCCCCAGCTCAAATACATGGTTCTTGCCCCTCCGTGGAGTTTGTCCTGCCCCTTTCCCCCACGCCAAGTCGGGAGAGCCCATCCCGTCATACGCTTACAGCAGTAAGGACACCCATTACATGACTTTATAATTTGACTCTTCTATTTCCTGCCACATTCCATACATTTTAGCTGCATAAATGATAGAATAAATGGATGCATTATTTATACAAGAAAAATCACAAAGAATCAGATGTGGTATAATTCCAGCCCACAGACTTTCAATAACATTAAAATATGTTAAGTATGAGCATATTTTTAAACAAATAGTTTATTGGCTTATTTCAAGATGATTTTAGTCATAAGACACACTGTATACCTGATGCAGAAAATTTTCTCCATAAGTTTATAAAGAAGAAATTCTGACCTACTACTATTTTTGGCAGTAATTTCTGTAGACAATTTGCTGTCCAAATCAGATTTGGCACTTGAGATCCATTTCTACATCTCCTTGGCCCAAAGCTTACTGTACATATCACTTGAAACCTAGTTTTTCAAGAAATTATGATGTTGTAAAACTGCATGAGCATGCATTTTTGTCCCTTGATAGATAAACATGTGTCATTGCATGTGTGTATGTTTTCGGAGAAGCAAGAAATGTGATTTATGTAAAACACACACACAAAACAAAACAAAAAAACAAATATACCCAACCATCCTGTGCATGGAGCAATGTGAACATTCTCAAAACAACAGCTTTAAAATGCACTGCGCTGCCCTGTTCACAGACGCAGCTGCTTAGGCAGTTGCCACAGTCTCCAGTTCAGTTATCTGCAGCTATGACCTGCGTTTATCCCTGATGCTTGATGACATATCAAAAGAATGTATCTGTTCTATGCTCTCCTCCCCCCACACCTCC
>PVJI01034673.1:0-10287 GCA_004026765.1 Micronycteris hirsuta | reverse complement strand
CCCTCACATGATTCCGTCATGCTCCCAGGGCAGGGAGCCAACAACACAGCAAGGAAAAGGAAAAGCAGCCCTGGCTGGTGTAGCTCAGTGGACTGAGCGCAGGCTGGGAACCAAAGGGTCCCGGTTCGATTCCCAGTCAGGGCACATGCCTGGGTTGTGGACCAGGTCCCCAGTGAGGGCCATGTGAGAGGCAACCATACATTGCTGTTTCTCTCCCTCTCTTTCTCCCTCCCTTCCCCTCTCTCTAAAAATAAAAAAATAAAAAAAAAAAGAAAAGGAAAGGAAAAGCAGGAGCTAAAGGCAGAACACGTAAAGCTAATTTTGCAGGAGGTTGGAATCGATTCACTATGCAGCACAATCAGAATGCTGTAGGCCGGTGCCAACTTGCCGAATACCTTCCCACATTCCCAGGGAGCTCTTGTTGTGGGGTGGGGGTGGGGAGCGTGTTTCAAGAGCTGGGTCTCAGGATTCATGGTAGTTACAGTAACCCATAAAAATCTCAAGGAGAAAAATCTATAAAATGCCCTTGGCAGTGATTCACTCTTTCATCCCGGGGTCTGACCCTCTGGGACCGGGGCGGGTACCGCTTTCCATGAAGCTTCTGAGTGGGATTGAAAGATGAAGTTAGAGGTTCATCCTTATGGGGACACCTAAGCTTCCACCATTTCCAAGGATGCTCGTGCTGGGAAAATCTCGAGAGAATTTTATCTGTGATGCGTTCTTTGAATGAACACTTGTCATTTAACTTCAGTCCCGGAGACTGAAGGCAGCGTTGGGCCCTGAACCCACGATTTCCGGTGAAACACACAAGTGCAATAGCCTTTCCATTCCAAGATGTGCTAGAACACGGAGAGAGATCATTGTTTTCTAGAGGTGATGAGAGATGAGCGGACAAGAGGCGTTAGGGCATATTCTATACCCTCTCTACAGGGCTAAGGAGTTCTAGAAGCTGGCGGGGGGGGGGAGGGGGTGGTGGGAGGCCAAGATGGCTTCCCTATGGACCCCAATGGAAAAGAACACAGCAGACAGAAAAAACGCTCCCCTCACAAAGCCACCTGGAATCACTGAGCAGTCCCCACGTATGAAAAGCCCAGCGCCACCCCCCCGCCCCGAGCTCAGCACCAGGCCCCATGGGCCTGCAGCCCCGGTACCTCTTCTCTGGCAATCCGCATGCTGTCGGTCACTTCTGAGAACACGGTGGGCTTGATGTAGAGCCCCCTGTCTTCCATGGCCGAGCCCCCACACTCCAGCTTGGCTCCCTCCTTCTTCCCGCTCTCGATCAGATCCAGGATTTTGTCGAACTGGGTTTGGTCGATCTGCAAAACGCAACAGGAGGAAGTGGCTAGCTTCCTTCCGGGTGGTGGCTGCCACCTGACGCGTCCCATGGCCTTCAACAGGGTCAGCTGCCTTGCCCCTAAATGTTCTTGCCAAGTCGTAAACTCATGGAACAAATGTGCCTTGGATGTAACTGTTCCTGGTGGACAATTCTAGACGCTTTGGGGCAGGAGAGAGCTGGGAGATGAGCTTGGCTCACTCTCGCCAGGTGTGGGGCTTGCCCATATGTCTGACCCCTCCTTGCTACTGAGCAAATCCATGGGTAAAACAAGACTTGAGTGGTCTTTTTTTTTTTTTTTTTTTTTTTAAGATTTTATTTATTTTTTGGAGAGAGGAGAAGGGAGGGAGAAAGCAAGGGAGAAACAGCAATGTATGGTTGCCTCTCACATGGCCCTCACTGGGGGCCTGGTCCACAACCCAGGCATGTGCCCTGACTGGGAATCGAACTGGGATCGCTTGGTTCCCAGCCCGCGCTCAATCCACTGAGCTACACCAGCCAGGGCTTGAGTGGTCTTTTATGTGCTCTCCAACTCTATGCATCCTGCCAGGGTTGCCAGGTTTAGCAAAGAAATCTACAGGACACCCAGGGAAATCTGAATTTCTGAAAACCAAGGCATGGTTTTTCTAGCAGAAGCATCTCCCAAACCGTCTTTGGCAGATAATTATGCTAAAAATGCGTTTGCTGTTTATTTGACTTTTGCATCTAACTGGGTGCCATGTGGTGTATGTGGAGATGCTACGCTCTGCTCACAGGGCCCCGTGGGTCAGGGGAACAGGGGTTGTAAGTCTCGGTCCACAGCGCAGAGGAGAGTGGGGAACGGAAGCTGCCCGCCTGACCCAGCATCCCCACAGACAGAGTGGACCAGGCTCAAGGTGGGCCGGAGGGGCTGGCTGCCCCTTGGTGGGTGGGGAGCCAGCTCACTAGAAAGGCTCCACCGTCTGGCACCTGTTCTAGGGGTCTCCCCAGCCAGTGTTGTATGCATGCCCTGTACCACCAGCCCAACGCCCAGCTGTGGGCATCCTGCCCAACCGGCTGTCAAACGGCACCCCTTTGGGAGACGGCCTCAGGGTGCAGAGTGCCCTCCCCACCCCCACTGGTCCTTCTTCCTGAATCTGTGGCGGCGCCGGTCTTGACTGTGACCCTGTGGCTAACCCCTCCTGTTCGACTGGGGGAGAGAGAGCTTTGATAGGTTTGCTATAGCTGAGCTTTTTAGATAGAAAATCTGGTTTCATTTAAACAAATTTCAGTAAAAAAAAAAAAAAAAAAAAGCAAACCCAAAGGTGCATTTGGTAGACTGTCACCAAGGAACAGGCTGGATTTGTGAGACGTGATGGGCATAAACCATACATGTCACCTGACCAGTCCACTCATGAAGTGTGGTCACGCATTACAATACCAAGGCGGATCCCTATCTCACACCTTCTACCAGGATAAATTCCAAGTAGATCGAAGACTGAGCCAGGGAGAATGAAAGCACAAAAGTTTTCAAATTCTCTCACACGCAAGACTGCGTCCGTAAACTTGGAGAGCTGAGGGCATGTCTGTGACTCAAAATCCAGAAGCCAAAAGAACAAACAAACAAACAAAAAAACCTTGATAAATGTGAGTATGTTAAAAAAAAAAAGGCAACAACATCACAAGCAAAGTCGAAGGGCAAAATAAACGGGAAAACAATTCACCAGTCATATCATAGAAACAGAGGTCATCTCCCTCGTGTGTAGGGAGTTCCTAGAAGTGATAAGAAAAATGACGGGCGAGACCACAGCAAAATATGCCAACCACGGGCACAGCCAAAAGTTAAGGAAGTACAGATGGCTTCTGAGTGCGTGACAAGGGGTTCACCCTTACTCACTGTGAGAGAGACAAGCATTTGAAAGCCAAGTGGGATGCCAGTTTTCACTATCAGATGGGCACACAACCTGCGAGTGAGTCTGGAGAAGCAGACCAGCGCCTGCAAGGACGTCCACCCTCCTGGACGTCCCCTTGGCAATGCTATAGGGACGACGGGGTGGGGGGCTGGCTCTCACCCAGCAGGCCCACTCGGGGAACCTGCCCCGTGGATTCCCTTGCATGTGTGTGAAAGGACAGACTCGGTGGCATTGCACATGACCGCACACACCCATCAGTTCATATGAACATGCCACTGGAACGCTGGTGGATTTGTACAGCAGAGTTCTATGTACATGGGAAAAAGGATGAGGCAGGTTCCCACGGCCTCAGACCGGATGCTCTTCAAGTTTCTCGGGAGGGGACAAAAACTGAGGTGCAAGACAGCTTAGATATCACAGTTATCTTGTGGGGAGAAACAGGGAATCAGAATATATATCCACAGGTGCAAGCAGACGCATAAAGAAATTATGGAGCGGCACATGAGAAACAGAGAACGTGGGATACCCAGTGGGAGAAGGGGAGGAACCGGGCTCAGGAATGGCTTTTACACGCATTTGGGGTTTTGACCCCTGCGTACGCACACTCACTTAAAAACGTAATTCAAGCAACTGCCACCGTAACACCTCAGGGTTTTCTCAGCTTCTCTCTGGGTCGACCAAGTCTTGGGTTAAAACTTGCAGGTGTGACTCTCACCTCCTCCTGGGAGGCCAAGAGGGTTTTTCCGGCTTCCTTAGACTACAGGTCCTGGGTGGTTGCTGGCCACGTAGGACCAGACTCCACACCCGGATGTCCTGCAGGCCGTACGGGGTCCCCACGGACACCCTATACACCTCCAGACTCGACTCTCCCTGGCAGGTCCATGAGAGAGAAACACGGCCCCGGTGGGACGGGTCAAAGGCTGCCCTTGGCCCCCTGGGGAAGGACACTGGACCGGCCCTGCCAGGTGGCCTGCGTGATGTTTACGCGCCTCGTGGCTCAGTTGCCAAACAAACCTGAGTGATTTCGGAGCATTCCAGCCAGCGGTTTGCCTGCAGCGAACGAGCATCTAGGTCACGGAGCTGTTTTACGGGCGTGAGACAGACCCGACTATTTAGACAGCTGTGAGCCCGCGCAGAGTAAAATCTTATTACCGTAGATGCAAAAGCACTTTGGGGGGGAAGAAAACCAACCCCAACAGCATCCTAAAATAATACGCTGAGGTCGGACGGCTTAAGTGAGCTTTCTGAAAGGACGTTCAGCAGAGGCATCAAAAGCACTGATGAAATCAACACCCTTGCTGCTTGGATCTGCTGTCTCGGAAGAGGTTTCTCTAACTGGCTTCCAAAGTCAAGCCTGGAGCCTTGGAAAGAGACTTACGCATAAGGAGGGGGTACCAGAGTTTCCTTTAGCACAGGACCCGTCCACAAAGTTTCCCATGGGGTCTGGATCAGCTTCACAATCACTCTGGATTGGATAATGACCTGTGGCCGGGTTTGTACTCAGACCTGAAACCCAGCCAAGGCCGCTAGACAACCTCCGTGTCCCCGACGGAGTGGGGGGTGTTGACCACAAGCGGAGATACTGCGCTCCGCCAGGGTCACGTGGCATCAGAGCCACAGGGCGTGTGGGCTGGGGCACCGCCAGGGCAGGCACTGGGGCCATACACACCTCTTCCACGTGGGCCTCCTCTGTCCACAGCCACCACACCCCCACAGACCAAGCAAGTCACGCACCGTCATTCACTGCTGCTTAGATTGGGGGTTGGGGCGGTGGGGCTGTCATTATGAATCCTCCCGGCTTTAAAAAATAACAACTTCCTCAGTGCCCTGAAATTTTCAAAATAGCCATCCATCACTCCCAGTTTCCAGTCGAGGAAGCTGAGGTTTGGCAGGAGTGCGTGGCCTTTCATGCGGTGTCAGGGCCTAATCTGTGCCCAGCTCTGCAGATTTCGGTACAGCGGCGGGCAAGCGGCAAGCGGCCGAGTCCGGACACGTGATTTGAAACTTCGTGGCCGGGGCAGGTCCTCGGCTGCAAGCGGAGCGGGCTGCCGCCGAGCTCCATTTCAATAATGCATGCGATGGTCAGGCTGCCCTCTTAAATATTTATCCACGGGCTGGACTGCGTCGTGAGGAAGAAAGCGATACAGGATGTGCCCTTCTAAAGAGGTTCCAAAACCCTGTGGTTATGACTATTGTCATCCTCTCAAAGGCTTCTCAAACCAGGTCCCCCCGGCCCCTCCCTGAGCTCCCTGTGCTGGGATGTTGTGGTTTGTGATGGTCACCTTCTGCTATAACATGAGTGGGCTTGAGGGCAACCAGCTCTGGGCACTGCCTCCGTCTGTGTCGGCTGCTCGGTGGCCAGGTTACAAACCCTCTTCTGCAGGCAGACCAGCCAGGTGCCTGGGACTCTCTCCCAGGTACCCTGGTGGCTCAGAGAAGGGGCCGTCTTATGGCCAGAGGGTGCAGGCTCATGACCTTACAGACTGGGAACGGACCCCACTCCTGGCGAGGCCCCGAGTTTGGCATTCTTTGCTGCAAAAAGCAAAGCCTCTTTGTGTCCAGCCCCATTTCGAAGCTGCGCTGAGACCCGATGTAGATGAAATTGTACCGTCGGTCGGCGTCTAGGTAGAAGCCTCACGTGGGAAGGCAAGGCAGCCCCCCCTAGGCGTTGGGAGCGCCCCTGGAATCGCAGCGCACCAGAGCGGCCCAGGCCAGGGTCCAAGGGGCCGCCTGGCTCTGCTCCCAGACACACGCCACGGGTTCCCACATGTCAGGAGGTTACCTGGGGCCCCTGCTCCGTTCTGGCATCGAAGGGGTCGCCGACGGGCCGCTTCTTGGCGTACTCCACGCTCCTCCTGACAAACTCCGCGTAGACCTGCTCTTCCACGAACACCCTGGAGGCGGCTGTGCAGCACTGGCCCTGGTTGAAGAACACTCCCTGATGGGCGCACTCCACTGCCAAGTCCACTGCAGGGACGGGGACGGGGACGGGGCGGAGGAAGCGATTAAGTCGTGAGGCCGTAGCTGCAAGTCTAATTGCCCGCACAAGAACACAGGCTCTGGGACTCCAGCAATTAATTTCGTTCTTGGCTTGTCCCAAACGCAGAGGATGGGAACAAGGACTTTGGGGTCCACCGAGTTTGGGGTTGAAGTGGTCCCCACTACGCTACTGAGCTCAGAGAGTTGTGGCCGCCCCCATTTCACTGGCTCATGGCCCACCCCCCCTTTTTGAGGACTGATATCCTCTAGAATAACCTTGGCTAAGTATCCAGGTAGGCCCATGGGCAAGGACTTTTAAAGGAGCCTAAATGTCCCACCTTGTGGGGCAGGAAGGGCCTGATTTAAGTGAATGTAGCACCATGTATGACTTCTAAGAGTTCAAAAAGGGAGAGCAAGCACGGACGCTGCCTGCCTGACAAGGCCTGAATCCGAATTGCAGAGAATCGGACGGAGGGTGAATGGTATTGAATTGAAACCAGGGACTAAGCCCGAGCTAGTAAGATCTCGGGGAACCTGCTTAATGGATATGAATACTAAGTGGGGTATCTTTTACATTCAGGGGGGTTGCTGAATGTACCTGCCCCTCCCCACCCCACACACACACTGGTACTTTCTTTTGCATGGAAAAAAGCAAGGACCCTCCCGGGCAGGTGCATGGCCAGGTGACCCACTCACGTCCAGCATTGCTCTTGGGGTAACTCCAAGCAACGCTGCCCTTGGCCCTGAGAGTCAGGCCATCATTAACTGGCTTCTGTAGAAGTCATTGTGGGGTCCAGGATAGCGCCCTAAAGTTCCTGCCCCTCCCTGTACCCCCTATTCTTTATGCTGACTGAAAAATGCCCTTCCTCCAAATTAACTAATTCATCAGCCAGGGTGGTGGCTTCCATGGCGGGGGCTGGTGGCATGTCATGGACATCATACCTGGCACGCCAGGAAGGTCAGGGTTTAACTGTGTGGACCAGCACTGCCCCCAGAGATGGGCAATGGCGATGTCTGACCCGCCCTCCAGCAGAAGGAGTCTGGGCTTTGAGCTGTAGTTTTTTCACTGGGAGGAAAAGGGAGTGAGCTGAGGTGCAGATGGCGGACCCTGATAGGGCGGCACTCAGCAAAACAGGGGTCTTGGCTCTTTTCAGGGTCGGCCTTTGGAACTCCGAGGGTGGGTCTCAGTGAGGCAATGCCCACATGGCTCCATGCCAGATGCTTCCGCAAGGGAGCAGCAGCTCTGAGAACATAACAATAGCAATAATAATATGATAATGATAAGCAGTCCGCTTTCACAGTCCTCTCTCCCACGGAACGCCAGCTCCCAGGAAAGCAAATGCCATCAGCCATGGACGCATTAGAGAGACACCCTGCTACGGCCATTTTTCTCAGGGATAGTTGCCATTCCAAGCTTATCTGAGTGTGGAATGGAAGGCTTTGTTCTTTGTTCTTCCTGAAAGGAATTTCTGGCACGGAGGGGCAGGGAGGGGAGGCTATTGTTTGCAACAGGTAAATAGGGACACCGAGCTGCTGGGCAGGGCTGCTTTTCGGGGGAAGAGGTGGTGAGGGCCAGTTCAAGTCTTCAGAGAGCCTGGCGGCACTAGAGAGATACTGGCTTGGGGAGCGGGGTGGATAACGAGGCAGGGTCCGCCTGCCCTGTCCCTCCTTCATTCGCTGCCCCTTCCCCGCCCCTTCCCTCTCAGGGGTCTCTGAGAAGAAACTGACCTTGCCCACGGGGAGGGGAAGGTAAACTTAACCTTGAAGGGCATCATCAGGCCGCCCCCTGGTGACCACCTAAGCCAGGTCTCCCCGCAGGGGAGCTTTCTCTCTGCAATAAGGCTGGCGGTGTTTCGCCACGTTTGCCTGTGTCTGGCACGATGCCCCAAGCGGGGAAGCCTCTCCGTTGCGTGCCCGTGGGTGTTTTGGTTGGTTCTGAACCGGGTCAAGGCAGCGTGGCGGGACTTCTGAGCCCCCTAAAGCCCTCAGCAGAGCCCAGGAGGGGGGACTCACAGTCAGCGTCGGCGCACACGATGCAGGGGTTCTTCCCCCCGAGTTCCAGCGTCACCCTCTTCAGGTTGCTCCGAGAAGCGGCTTCTTTGACCAGCTTGCCAACCTTCAGGATGACAGACAGACCGGAGTAAACCTCGGATGTGGTGACATGGGGCTCAAAGGTTTGTCTCCCTCCCCTGGCCGCTCCCAGCCCCTGAGACCTTCCCATCGCCGGAACCCTTGGTCTGAGCTGCTCCGCACACAGCTACACAGCTGGCCAGTGGGGGACCTAGCCCCTCCGCTGACCTGGGGACCGCCCCTCCCAGAAGCTTGCCAGTCCAGCTGGAATGGGAAAGGGGACCAGGGGACAAAGGGCAGCCCCTCTACCTCTCGCTAGGAAGGGAGATGGTTCTGTTGGTCTCTCTGGGAGAGCCTGAGGGAGCCGCCGAGAGTTAGGGAGTTAGGGAGGCGGACCTGCAGGACCACGAGTCTGTTGTCTGGGAAACACATGCTGAGCCTGGGGCCTCGCCAGGGGGTGGGGAGAATCAGGGAGCCATGAAGTACCGAGGGCCCTCAGCAAACCGTGGCGCTCAACCTCCTGCATGTCCCTGCGGTCATCTCACGCGCTGCTAGGGGGCAGGTTTGGCCCAGGACCCCTTGGTGACTTATCTTGGGTGAAAGGTAAAGCCAGGTGCCATGGGAAGACTCTCAGAGACCAATGTGCACAACAGGGGCCTAGACCGGGCAGGTAGTGAGAGGCAGGGCTAGGCTCCTCCAGGGCTGAGGCTGTTCCCACCGCCGAGGTGCGAGGGCACTTTAAAAATGCACCAGCTCACCCCAACCAGGGGGCTCGGCTGGTTGGAGCATCATCCCGTGCACCCAAAGGTTGCGGGTTCGATCCCCAGTCAGGGTGTGTACAGGAGCCAACCGATCGATGCTTCTCTCTCACATCGATATCTCCCTTCCTCTCTCTGTCCAATCAGTGAACGGGTTCTCGAGTGAGGATGAAAAATAAAAGTCGGCCAGCTCCTGGGTGATGGCTGGACCCAGGTCTGAGAGAGAGGCCTACAGTGGCCATGACTACCCCCAGGTAGACAATGGAAACCAAAGCTGCCTGCCCCAGGGCACCCCTGGCCAGAACCCGTGGATGGGGCAGGGCTGATGTTGCTCTCAGGTGAGGAACTGGGAAGACTTGGGGGCAGCTGGGGGGCAGGGGCCACACCTGATACCTCACTGTCCCTCTGTGTCCCCGGCTGAGCCAGGAATGAGGCTGTCGCTCCTCCGTTCAGCCTGCTGTCTCCTGTTTTAACGCCATGCAGGGGCCCAATTCTAGTCCATCTATGCCTCCCTAACAATGCTCCGGCTGACCTCGGGAGGGGGCTCGGGCTCCTGGCGGCCCTCAGCTGGGAGGAGATGGGGACGCTTTTTGCATAGGAAGTATTCATTCATTTCTTTTCTTCTTTTTTAAATCCTCACCCAAGGACATGCTTATTGCTTTTAAAGAGAGGGCAAGGGAGGGAGGGAGACAGGAGAGAAACATCGATGCAAGAGAGAGCTATTGATCAGTGACCTCTCACATGTGCCCTACTGGGGACGGAACCCGCAACCCAGGCATGTGCCCTGACTGGGAATCGAACCCACGACCCCTCGGTCTACAGGACGATGCTCCAACCAACTGAGCCACACCAGCCAGGGCCATTCATTTCTTTTTTAAGTACAGGGAAAGTACCATTTCATTAAAAGTAATCCCACAGACAGATGCATGTTCTCATCTCCTTTCACCGTAGGACCCGCCCCAGGGGCAATCGTGGTGAGGGTTTCCGGGAAATCCTTTTCAGACAATATTTGCTTCTGTCCACACACTGTCACTAATGGGATCGTGTTGTATACTGCCCTACAGTTCACTTTTCTGTGATTCATCAAGCGATCAGGGCAGCTTTCCTTGCTGTAAAGGCTATCAACATTGCATAGAGTAGGCCCTGGCCGGTGTGGCTCAGTGGGTTGAGCGCAGGCTGCAAACCACAGGGTCGCCGGTTCGATTCCCAGTCAGGGCACATGCCTGGGTTGTGGGCCAGGTCCCCAGTAGGGGGCGTGCAAGAGGCAACCACACAT
>PVJI01034672.1:0-10280 GCA_004026765.1 Micronycteris hirsuta | reverse complement strand
GGCAAAGGCAGAACGGGGTAAGGTTACCATCAGCAGAACATGACGAAGTGGATTCTGGTCTGGTGGCAGAGAGGACCAGGTGAAAGCAATATTCAGAGATCAGCAAGCCGAAATCTTTTAAGATACACCTTTGCCGAATTAATTCCCATCCCACAGACATGATCCACACTGGCTCACACAGGAGTCACACGGAGCTGTGCTCAAAACGTGTATATTCTCAGGACTGTGTTTACACACGTGTGGAAATCACTGCCACAGTGTAGCATATTGACTACATGAAATGACCACCAAGAAAAAAGCATGGTTCTTTTACTTGAGTTAAAAAAAAAATTATTTAGGGACTTCCGGCCAAGATGGAGGACACACTGTGCCTCGTCGCACAACAAAAGAGGAAAAACAACAATTTAAAATACAAAAACAGCCAGATCTGACAAAACTGAACTGAATGGAAGTCCGACAACCAAGGAATTAAAGAAGACAGGTTCATCCAGACTGGTAAGTGGGGGCAGCGCCAAGTGGAGAGCACGAGCAAGACGCGGTTTGTGGAGTGGTACTGGCAATGCTCCAGCTGCCCAGAGAGGCCCATGGCGAGTGCGCCTGGCCAAAATGCGGCGGGCACACTGGCAAAACTGGGACTGAGACTGGTGTATTGGACGGTCCTTCATTCACACCCAGATAAACCGGGAGGAAAGGCTGGGGAGCGGAACAGACTGCAAAGTCCACCAACATATGGAAATAAAGCCTCAAACCACCAATTGAATACACCTGTGGGGGTTGAGGCGGCAGTGGGAGGAACTCCAGGCCTCACAGGAGAGTTGGTTTAGGAGACCCACAGGGACTTGGAACTGTGCAGGCCTGTCCACTCACCCCAGAGCCAGCAAAGAAGTGCCCAACTTCCTTTCAGGTAGCTGAGTAATTGCAGAGAACAGAGCAAGCACCATTGTTCTCTCAGGCCCTGCCCCCACACACAGCAACACATCAGAACGATGTGGATTACCCCACCCTGGTGAACATCTAAGGCTCCGCTCCTTAAAGTAACAGGCACACGGAGAAAAAAATGGCCCAAATGAAAGAACACATCAAAGTTCCAGAAAAATTACAATTAAGTGACGAAGAGATAGCCAACCTATCAGATGCACAGTTCAAAGCACTGGTAATCAGGATGCTCAGGATTGGAAGAAAGATGGTTGCAATTAGTTGAACAAATGAAGGATAATATAAAGGAAATGAGGGGAAATCTGCAGGGAACCAATAGGGATGAGAAGGAAACTGGGACTCAAATCGGTGGAGTGGACCAGCAGAAAGAAAAAAAACATCCAACTAGAAAAGAATGAAGAAACAAGAATTCAAAAAACTGAGGAGAAGCTTAGGAACCTTCAGGACATCTTTAAACATCCCAACATCAGAGTCATAAGGATGCCAGAAGGAGAAGAGGAAGACCAAGGGATTGAAAACTTATTGGAACAAATAATGAAGGAGAACTTCCCCAAGATGATGAAGGAAATAGACTTCCAGGAAGTCCAGGAAGCTCAGAGAGTCCCAAAGAAGTTGGACTCAAAGAGGAACACACCAAGACACATCATAATTATATTAGCCAAAATAAAAAATAAGGAGAGAATCTTAGAAGCAGCAAGAGAAAAGGAGATCGTTACCTACAAAGGAATTCCCATAAGACTGTCAGCTGATTTCTCAAAAGAGACCTTGCAGGCAAGAAGGGGCTGGAGAGAAGTATTTTAAGTCATGAAAGGCAAGGACCTACATCCAAGAATACTCTATCCAGCAAAGCTCTCATTTAGAATGGAAGGGCAGATAAAGTGCTTTTCAGATAAGGTCAAGTTCAAGGAGTTCATCATCACCCAGCCTTTATTATATGAAATGTTAAGGAGATTTATATAATACATGGAGGTATATAAACAGGGGAGTGGGATGGGGAGAGAGGGGGAAAAAGTGCAGAGAATAAATAGCATAAATGGTAGGTAGAAAACAGACAGAGGGAGGTTAAGAATAGTATAGGAAATGTAGAAGACAAAGAACTTATGTTAATGGCCTATGGACAAAAACTAAAGAGCAGGGAATGCCAGGGGTAGGGTGGAGGGGAAGAAAGGGGGAAAATGGGACAACTGTAATAGCTTAATCAATAAAATATATTTAAAATACAACAAACTTTTTATTTAGATACATATGGAATGTTGGGAAAACAGCTGCAGCTTTCAGTTCTGAAATATGGTAAAATAATACTTATTTATTCCAAATATTTTTAGCAACAACATATCACTAAATGACTAACATGCCATAAGATTCCAGGATTTATGTTAGAGAAATTTTATAAGTTTTTAAATATGGTTCTCTTTTGGGTGGAGAGTGTTTTAATAGCTCATTTGGCAAAGAATTATTTTGAATGAGAATGAGAACCTTAATTTTATTTTGAAAACATCAACTGTCTAATTATTATGGGCTGTGTATATTCTTTTTCAATAACTGTGACTAAGAGAATTTCATAGTCAACACCTTCTGTAAATATGCTTTTGTGGTAGAGAGTACAAATACATTTTGCAAAAGAAAATAACCAGATTTAGAGAATTAGACTGCCTTGTTGACTCACTGGCTGAATTAAATAACCCCCTCTCAGACACTTGGCAAAGTGAAAAATCAAGCCTTTCAACTTAGTGTCTGATTGTATTTGCTTTTACCTAGTTCATTTTCTCTTAGGTCCCAAAATGTGAATTTAAAGTGCTTTGCTATATGATGACAGTTATAGATGATAAACTTCTTAAGTTTTCACTCCATAAACATAGAAGTCAGGATTGTGTCTGTTTACAGCTTGTATTCTAAATGAATACTTTTATTACTGCCTTCTCTAAGGTGATAAATAACTCAATTAAAAAGTAATAAACCTACCTTTCTATAGTAGACTGCACTCTATTGAAGGACACAAGTGATGCCAAAGGTAGAAGATAGCATAAATGTGCCCAAATTGTGATTTTATTTACAATGACATTGAGAATTTTTTTTATATATTATTTTATTTATTTTTAGAGAGAAGGGAAGGGAAGGAGAAAGAGAGGGAGAGAAACAGCAATGTATGGTTGCCTCTCACATGGCCCCCATCGGGAACCCAGCCCGCAACCCAGGCATGTGCCCTGACTGGGAATTGAACTGGGACCCCCTAGTTCCCAGCCCACGCTCAATCCACTGAGCTATACCAGCCAGGGCAACATTGAGAATTTTTATAAAGTAAGTATATATTTAATTACAATAACTAATGAGTTTCTTAAAAAATTGCTTCATTTAATAAATATGTCCAGTGTACAATTTATAGGCCAGACATTGTGCTAGGTACTAAGGTGCAAGAAAAAACATTCCCTACTCTCATGGAGACTGGCATTAATCCATTGATCACACTGATAAATACATAATTCTAAATGGAGAAAAATTTTGTGACACAAAGAACTGTGGGCCTCGTAGATAAATTACAAAGAAAACTGTTGTAGCCAGGGAGTGCAGGGAGGATGGGATTTCAGGAGTAGGAAGCATGTGACCTCTCAGAGTTGAGGAAAGGGTAAGAACTTATTAAGTGAAGGAGGACACTAAACCCAGAGAGAAGAGACAGTATGTATAAAGACCCTGTGGAGAAAGGGAGCTGGGTTTGTTTGAGAAGCTTAAAGAAGCCCAGTTTAGTTGAAGCAGAAAGATTATTTTGGGTATTACAAAGCATAAGAAGCTTCTGGGAGGGACACTGATGTGACATTATACTGGAGCCTAAGCAGGGACAAGTGATGCAGCATTATATAGGCCATGTCAAAGATATTATTCTTTAACATCTCAAGGCACGTGAAGATGTTTGTTTAGATATTCAGCATATACTTAGAATGCCTACTGTTGCCAGGTACTATTATAAATGCTAAGGATTGATCAATGAATTTAAAAAATACACGATCACATCCGGGCTTCAGGATAAAAGATTGATTGAAGACAGGTCAGCATTAATGTCTAGAGACTAGTTTTTAAGCTATTGGAGAAGTTCACATGAAACATGATAGTGGTTTTGTTTAGGCACTGGTCGTGGTGGTGAAATATAGAGAAGTGGACAGCTATGAGATGTTAGGTAAAATCAACAGGACTTTGTGATAGATTAAACTGGCTTGAGAAAAAGGGAAGTACCATCTCTATTTTTGTATTTCTTCCTTGGGACACTGTATTGATAAAAGTAACATTCACTAAAACAAAAAGTATGGAAGAGACAGTGACATTTATTTATATATTTATTTATAGTGTTCTTTTTTTATTTATTGTTCTTCAGTTACAGTTGTCCCACCTCTTTCCTCATTGCTCACCCCAATCCCATCCCCCACACTCCTACAGTCAATCCCCACCCATTGCTCATGCCCATGAGTCCTCTATTCGTGTTCCTTTGCTTTCCTCTTCCCCTTCTTTCCCCTATTATTCCCCTCCCCTCTCCATTCTGGTCACTGTCAGTTTCTTCTTTATTTCCAAGTCTCTGATTCTATTTTTCTCATGTATTTGTTTTGTTGATTAGATTCCATTTATAGGTGAGATCAAATGGTATTTGTCTTTCACCACCTGGCTTATTTCACTTAGCATAATGCTCTCCAGTTCCATCCATGATGTCACGAAAGGCAGGAGTTCTTTCTTTCTGCTGTGTAATATTCCATTGTGTAAATATACCACAGTTTTTTCATCCATTCATTTACTGATGGGCACTTAGGCTGTTTCCAGCTCTTGGCTATTGTGAATAATGCTGCTATGAAACTGGGGTGCATAGGTTCTTTGGAATTGGTGATTCACGATTCTTAGGATATAGTCCCAGCAGTAGGATTGCTAGATTAAAAGGCAGTTTCATCTTTAGTTTTCTGAGGAAATTCGATACTGTTTTCCACAGTGGCTGCATCAGTTTGCATTACCACCAACAATGCACTACAGTTCCCTTTTCTCCACATCCTCTACAACACTTGTTATTTGTTGATTTATTTTTTTACTTAGTTTATTTCTTTTTTTATTGTTTTTCAAGTGCAGTTGTCTCCATTTTCCCCCATCCTTCCCCTCCGCCCACCCACCCCACCTCCCACCCTCAATCCAACCCCCCTTTGGCTTTGGCCATGGGTCCTTTATTCGAATTACTTGATGACTTTTCCCATTCTTTCCTTTGTTATGGCCGTCCTCCCCTCTGGTTACCATCAGTCTATTCTTTATTCCAATGTATCTGTTTATATTTTGCTTTGTTTTTGTTCTGTCAATAAATTTCCTCTTATAGGTAAGATCATATGGTATTTGTCTTTCACCACCTGGCTTATTTCACTTAGCATAATGCTCTCCAGATCCATCCATGCTGTAACGAAGGGTAGGAGTTCCTTCTTTCTTTCTGCTGCGCAGTATTCCATTGTGTAAATGTACCACAATTTTTTGATCCGCTCATTTACAGATAGGCATTTAGGTTGCTTCCAACACTTGTAAATTGTGCTGCTCTGAACATTGGGGTGCATAGGTTCTTTTGAATTAGTGTTTCAGGGTTCTTAGGGTATAATCCCAGCAGTGGAATTGCCAGGTCAAAAGGCAGTTCCATTTTTAGTTTTCTGAGGAAATTCCATACTGTTTTCCACAGTGGATGCACCAGTGTGCATTCCCACCAACAGTGCACTAGGGTTCCCTTTTCTCCACAACCTCACCAGCATTTGTTGTTTGTTGATTTGTTTATGATGTCCATTCTCACCGGTGTGAAGTGTTATCTCATTGGGGTTTTAATTTTCATCTCTCTGATGGCTAGTGATGTTGAAAATTTTTTCATATGTCTCTGGGCCCTCTGTATGTCCTCGTTAGTGAAGTTTCAGTTCAAGTCCTTTGCCCATTTTTAATTGGATTATTTATCTTCCTGATGTGGAGTCACGTGAGTTCTTTATATATATTGGAGATCAAATCCTTGCTGAGGTGTCATTTGCAAATATGTTTTCCCATATGGTTGGTTCTCTTTCCATTTTGTTGGTGTTTTCTTTAGCTATGCAGAAGCTTTTTCATTTGATGTAATCCCATTTGTTTTTTCTTTCCTTTATATGCATTGCCCTAAGGGAGGTATCAGTGAAAATATTGCTGTGTAGGAAATCTGAAATTTTCCTGTATATGTTTTCCTCTACAATTTTTATGGTGTTTTGCCTTATAGTTAAGCCTTTTATCCGTCTTGAGTTTATTTTTGTGTATGCTGTAAATTGGTGGTCGTGTTTCTTTTCTTCAATTTTTTTGCATGTATTTGTCCAGATCTCCCAACTCCATTTATTGAAGAAGCCATTTTTACTCCATTGTATGTTCTTGCCCCTTTTGTCAAACATTAACTGACCATATTGACATCAGCTTATTTCTGGGCTCTCTATTCCATTTATTGGTCTATGTGTCTGTTCTTATGCCAGTATCAGACTATTTTGATTACAGTAGCTTTGTAATATAGTTAGGTATCAGGTATTGTGACATTTATTTTCTTTATTGGAAGATAGTGGGGAAGGAGCGACCATATATTTTGGTTCATAAGTTCAGTCTTAGACATATTGACCGTGAGGTTGTACTAAAATAGAATTATTGAAAAGAGATAGTTGGACATATAACTTTGGAACTCAATGAAGAGTTCTTGCTAAATAAATTTGAGAGTCATCAGACCAGGGATGGAACTTGAAATCATTATGTCATAATCTTCATGACAAGCATGTCTACATCTCTTTTTACTCACAACTGTAATTTTAGAGTAGAGTGTCTGGCACATTCTAGGTGCTTAATAAGTATTTGTTAATTTATTAAAGCTTAACAGATGAACCCAGAATTCTTTTAAATTTTCTTACATAAGGTCATGAAATTCTCTTATCTGAGTTTCTCTAGCAATGTTATGGTACATGTTGCCTCTCCTGCACCAAAAATGGTGAGCAAAATATCAACATAATTAATGTAGGGTGGTACAAAAACTAAATGAGATGGAACATGAATATGATTTAATCTTGGCAAAGATGACATTCTCCTTTGATAGAGTAGGTTTCCATTCATTTATATTTTACTATGTAATAATATTGAAGACTGATTTACACAATTGAATACTATGCAGTATAAAGAAAAAAGGAACTCCTCCCTTTTGTGACAACATGGATATAACTGGAGAGTATTATGCTAAGTGAAATAAGCCAGGCATTGAAAGACAAATACCATATGATCTCACCTACATGTGAGACCTAATCAACAAAACAAATGAGCAAAATAGAACCAGAGACATGGAAATAAAGAAAAAACTGACAGTAACCAGATGGGGGGCAGGAGGAGGATAACAGGGGAAATAAGAGGAAGGGTCAAGTGAAGGAACATGGATAAAGGACCCATGGACAAGGACAAAGGGGAGAGGATTGAATGTGGGAAAGGGAGATTGGCTAGGGCAGGGTAGACTAATAGGGGGAAAATGTGGACAACCGTAATTGAACAACAATAAAAAAAATTTCAAAAGACATAGAAAGGAAAACAACAAAGTAGGAAAAGAATAAGTAAAGAAGGAGGAAATGGTGGTGTAGTGGGGGATAGTGATACAAGGACTGTACAGAACAGAGGTCTCTGAAAAACAAGCAAAGGGATTTTTTCCACTTGATTGTATTTGGCATAAATTCCTCATGCCTGACTCCAAGATCAGGTGAATGTGCTCAAGCCAAAAAAAATATAAATTTCTGTGTGGCTTATTTTGTTGAAAAGACAAACTAAAAGCTACCCGCCTTCCCCTCTTTTAGTGTACTTGGGTTGCTATAAGAAAATGCCATAAACTGGGGGAGGGGAGATGGCGGCAGAGTAGGAGGGAGTGGGATCGGCTTCCTCCAGCCCACTGGTGGGATATCTGGCTGATTTTCTGAGGAGCAGAGAGATCACCCAGCTTTATTTCAGGAAGATTGGCGACCAGGATTACGCATAAAACTGAATGATCAGCCGGTAGGAAGTATGCTTCGGAGGGAAGGGACTAGCGGGGAACTGGGAGGTCTTGGGATCCAGTCACAGCAGCTTCCCGGTTTGCTCCAGGATCCGTGGGAGGGAGCTGGATTGGGGTGTGAGAGTTGACAAAGCAGGCGCACGTGTCTGTTGGGAGAGCCTTGGTCCCCAGAAGTCCAGAGGTGTTGTGTACGTGGGGACTGGTCTGCAGAGGCCGGCGATCCCAGCGGGAGGAATTGGAGATTGAACTGAATGGGAGACCCAGGTCCGGAACTCCAGGACCAGGCCTGCACCTGGCGAAGCCAGTCAGAGGTGGCTGGGGGTGGTGCCCGACCGGGCGCCCAGGCCTGCGGATTGCAAGCCCCGAATCCAGAAACAAAAGCACTCAACAAATACAGGGGCGTGGAGCTCATTCTGGGAGGGCCTGAGACACAACCCAGCAACTGTGATTGGAGACCTGTGATGCAGAATCCCTCTGTGGGAGAAAAACATCAAACCCCACTGAAGGGAGACACAGACCTCACAAACTCTGACTTAGGGTGGGGATCAGACAGTCCAGAGGAGGTGCTGCGAATTCCTAGCAACTCGGCTGGAGACAGGACAGCAGCTAAGAGTGCAGCCGAGGAAGAAAGCCGGGGAAGTCTATAATCTTCCCAGCCTGTCGCAGCCCTGACCAGATGCTGTTGAAGTCAGCCAACAGAAGTCTTTTTTTTTTCTTTTTTCTTTTTTCTTCTGTCTTTTATTTTCTCTTTGTTTCTTTGTTTGTTGTTCCCCACCCTTCTTCCTATCTGTCCTTCTATATTTTTTAACTCTGTCTACCTCCGCTTCATATGGTATTCCTAGTTTTCTGTTCTTTTTATCTCATATTTTTATTATATTTTATTTTATGTTATTTTTAAATTATTTTTTCGTTATCTTTATTTTTCCTTTTCTTTTGCTTTCTTTTCCTTCTTTTTCTCCCTACCCCTCTCTTCTTTATCCACAGGTCAGATATTAAAACCTGGAATTGTGAATAGAATAGAGTAGGATCCACACAAGAGTCAGCCCGAAACACAGAGACAGTGACGCAAAATTATATTCGCTGCTCCAGAGACCTCGACAGATCAATTTAAGAACCAGAGGCTAGCAAGAAGAATCCCAAAAACAATGAGAAGACAAAGAAACAATCCCCAAATGAAAGGAAAGGAGGAAGCACCAGAAAGAATGATAAATGAAACAGAGGCAAGCCGACTATCAGATACTGAGTTCAAAGCATATGTTATCAGGCAGCTCAAGAAACTCAAGAAGCTCGAAGAGCTCACAGAAAATTATCAGAAACTACAGGGAAACTATAATGAACTCACTGAAAACTATGTCAACATGAAAAAGGATATAGAAACTATTCACAAGGGCTAAGAGGTAATGAAGAATACAATATCTGAACTGAAGAACATAATAGAAGGAATCAAAAGAAGGGTCGATGAGGAAGAGGATTGGATTAGCGAGCTGGAGGACAAGGTTGAAAAAAGCACCCAAAAAGAGCAAGAACAGGAAAAGAGGCTCAGAAAGAATGAAGAGGTATTAAGGGAAATGCAGGACAACATGAAACGTAACAATATTCGAATAATAGGGACAACAGAAGGAGAGGAAGAGCAGCAAGGGATGGAAAACCTTTTCGAAAAAGTAATGATGGAAAACTTCCCTAATCTGATGAGAGAAAAAGCCACACAAATCCAGGAAATACAGAGAGTCCCATTCAAAAGGAACCCTAACAGGCCCACTTCAAGACACATCATCATTAAAATGGCAAAATTCCAAGACAAAGAGAGAATCCTAAAGGCAGCGCGGCAGAAGCAGGAAGTAACATACAAGGGAGCCCCGATAAGGTTAGCAGCTGACTTCTCAATGGATACACTCCAAGCCAGAAGGGAATGGCAAGAAATATTCCAAGTAATGAGAACCAGAGGCCTCCAACCAAGACTACTCTACCCAGCAGGGCTCTCAATTAAGATAGATGGTGAAAGAAGGAGCTTCCCAGAAAAAAGAAGTCTAAAAGAATACACCTCCACCAAACCAGCTCTGCAAGAGATCCTGAAGGGACTGATTTAAGGAAAGGAAGGGGAAGAGAGAGAGTGAGGAACACAGGTACAAAAAAAATGGCAATGAATAAGTACCTATCAATAATAACCTTAAACGTAAATGGATTAAATGCTCCAATTAAAAGACATAGAATAGCAGAATGGATAAGAAAGCACGACCCACACATATGCTGCCTACAAGAGACCCACCTCAGGACAAAAGACTTACACAGACTGAAAGTGAAGGGCTGGAAACAAGTTTTCCAAGCA
>PVJI01034671.1:0-10312 GCA_004026765.1 Micronycteris hirsuta | reverse complement strand
GATTTTATTTATTTATTTTTAGAGAGAGGAGAAGGGAGGGAAACAGAGAGGGAGAGAAACAGCAATGCATGGTTGCCTCTCACATGGCCCCCACTGGGGACCTGGCCCGCAACCCAGGCATGTGCCCTGACGGGGAATCGAACCGGGACCGTCTGGTTCCCAGCCCGCGCTCAATCCACTGAGCTACACCAGCCAGGGCTATATGAAATGTTAAAGGGACTTATTTAAGGGAAAGAAGATCAAAACTGAACATTAAAAAGACAACAAATTCACAACTATCAACAACTGAATCTAAAACAAAACAAAACTAAGCAAACAGCTAGAACAAGAACAGAATCGTAGAAATGGAGATCACATGGAGGGTTATCAGTGGGGAGGGGAAAATGGGGGAAGAGGTACTGGGAATAAGAAGCATAAATGGTAGGTATAAAATAGAGGTTGTTAAGAATTGTATGGGAAATGGAGAAGCCAAAGAGCTTATATGCAAGACCCATGGACATGAACTAAGGGGGGGAATGCTGGAGGAAAGGGGATACCAGGTGGAGGGGGGCAAAGAGGAAAAAATTGGGACAACTGTAATAGCATAAACAATAAAATATACTTAAAAATAAATAAATACCAAAAATAGCATCTTGTTCTTCTTGGATACAATGTCTTCTCAGGAAATCGATGATAGTGGGTTTGTTTATTTATTTATTTTTGGTGTTAGTGGGGTTTCTCCCTGTAGTTTCTGTCCTCCAAGTTTTTTTTTTTTTTTTTAATTTTTCTGTTTTCATCTCTATATTTCGTAGGAAAGGCTCTTCTCAGACATTGGTCATTTCCGGTGGCCCACTCACGATTAAAAGGGGAAATTAAGGAGCTGCACAGCCTCTGCGTGTGTAGGTTTAGGGGTTTGGCTAATTCTGAGCTTCGGCAGGGGCGACGGAGGCAGGTGGTTTGTTGGGGACTCTCCGGGCGCATCAGGGTCTTCAGATTTCGGAGAGGGCTGGGGTTGGGAGGAGCAGTGACCCAGCAGTGTGGGACGGGGCGGGAGTGTCCCCAGGCCCCGGGTCTTGGGCCCCCGAACCCCAGTTCCCTAGATCCTGTGCGGCTACCGCTTCTGGAGGCTTTCAGAGCCTGGGTGTGTGTGTGGGGGTCTCAGCTGCTGCTTTCGTGGGGTTTCTCGTCTCTGCAAAGCCAGTTACCACTGATACCGCTGAGCCCCTGCTACCGGGGCCAGGACTTTGCTATTGCTTCCTCTTTTTTTCTCCATATATCTTTTAAAAGATCATTTGGCTTTGGTGTCAGTAGGCTTTGGGACAGACAAATAGGTGTTTAGCCTACCGTTTTTGCCTGGGAGTCAGAACTCACTGGATGGTGATGCTCCAGATCCATAGAGAGGCATCTGTCCCACCTGGTCTTATGTTTGCCGAGCGCAGAGCAAAAAATGTTGCCTGTGGGAGAAACGGCCCAGTGCGGGGTCCGGCACACATAACGCCCCTTCTTATTACCAACCCTTTATGACAAAACCGTAAGTGTGCAGTTCTGTAACATAATACTGTCACACCCAAGCACACCATAGGACACTTTAGGTGAAATGCTCAAATTAAAACTCATTATTAAACCCATATTATTCCCCTACTAACTACACTTAAGCAGGTGGTACTTCTGCCGGTCCCTGTATATTAAGTAATGTAAACTTTACAGATCAGATAGCCAAAAAAAGATATTGAATTTAGATAAAATAATAAATTGGAACGTGCATTTTAAACTCTGCCCTGTAAACCCAGACACCCTTTTCTGTCCAATGACCTAAGGAACATTCGCGGAACTGGGTCCGTGTTAATTTGCAGATCCAATGTGGGAAGCGGGTAGGGCTTGGGAGTGATTTTAGTTTTATTAAAACCATGTTCTCAGGCAGTGTAGTCACACTTTTTTTTTTTATGCAGAAAATCTTGGGAGTCGAGCTCTTCTGGGTGGAGTTGGGGTTTGAGACTGGACTTCAGACGGGCCTAGTTTGAAAGAGTCTCCCGGCAGAAACGCGGTTTGGAGAACGCTGTTCTCAGTGGGACCTCTCCACTTTCAAACGTAAATTAACTGAGTTTAAGCCCGTCACCTTCTGCTCGCGAAGCAGGATTGTAGGGGCATCTCAACCGCATACACGTGTGTGGAGGTGACCGTGGTCAGCTTCATCCCCCTGGCTGCCCAAAGGGGCTGCTGAGGGGAGGGAGCTGAACGAGGGTGGCAGAGCTCTGCCCGAGGCGGTTTGAAAGGTGTGGGCAGAGGAGGGTCTGTCGTATTTGCAGAAAGAGGACTCCGAAAGAGGCCTCGGGAGTCGCACGAGGTGGGTGGAACCAGCAAGGGGGTGGGTGGGTGCAGGAGTGCTGGACGGGTTCCTCTCTCCGGTGCTTTGCGTTGGAGCCATGAGGACGTATTCACTGCAGAGGTGGCGTTGTCACTGCTGGCGTTGCTCTGTGCAGCCATCGGCCCTGTGTCCGTGTCTGTCCTGATTCCATGAGAGGAGAGGTCTCTCCGGTCAGGGCGGAGGGAAGGGCCGCCCTGAGGTATCGATGGGGCTGCCTCTGGAAGCACAGCGAACGTGTTTCGGAGAAGGCCGCGTGCCTCCGCGGGCTGGCCCCCTTTCTGGGAGCTGGTGTTCAAATAAACACACCCCCAGGGGCTGTCCATGTAAGATTGTTGGTCTCAGCCCTGGCTGGTGTAGCTCAGTGGATTGAGCATGGGCTGGGAACCATAGGGTCCCGGTTCGATTCCCCGTCAGGGCACATGCCTGGGTTGTGGGCCGGGTCCCCAGTGAGGGCCATGTGAGAGGCAACCATGCATTGCTGTTTCTCTCCCACTCTGTCTCCCTCCCTTCCCCTCTCTCTAAAATAAATAAATAAAATCTTAAAAAAAAAAAAGATTGTTGGTCTCTATTCCTCATATATCCACCGAGAACTGGACGGGAAGCAATATAACACCTTAGTATCGCCAGGGGCTTCTGTTAGCAGAAACCGCGGAGGGAACTGGTCACAAAAAGAATCAATGGATTTGATCACCTGAACTGTTTCAACATCCCTATTTCAGAAAAGGGTAACCGAAGGGAGACAGCGAGTGGGCAGAGATTAGCTGTATGTCTGAGCAAGCATCAGTATCGTCACGTGTAAGAGTTCACACAACGGGTAAGGTGCTAAAACTCTAGTAGGAAAATTATCTAGGGGCGACTCGCGGAAGAAATGCAGATTGCCAGCGCACAGCAAGTGACACTCGGTAGTAGGAGAAGTGACATTACCGAGCGATGAGAACCTTTCACTTGTTGGGTTAGGAAATGTTTTCAGGGGATGGTCATGTGTAAGGGACAGTTACTATTCAGGTGTAGACACAGAAGTACGGAGGGGTTCATTCACTTCGAGTTAGGTAATGAGCCTGAGTTAGCGCCGCGGGCCCAATTAAATCCCCCCCCCCCCACTATGAATGTATGCTGCTTGGTGACCACTTTCAAAGCATGCTGTCCGTCTGTGTGTGGCAGTGACAGATCTGCTTCCTTTTGATGCTTGTGTAGCGTTTTCCTCAGTGACTGTAATAGAATATGTGGAATTTGGTGGCGTGTGGGGGTGGCCGGTTTTTCGTGGCTCCTGCTGTTTCATGCCATCGCGAGGTGTTTGTGCGCCTCTCTGCGCCCACGTGGAGTGCTTCCGCGCGGGAGGTCCCTAGGGCTGCGCTGCTGGGCCATGTGGAGTACAGGGCGTCTGCGTTATTGGGACCGTAGGGCGTGTGCATTTAAGAATTTGACAGAGAGAGAGAAACTGCCCTTTGTAGTGACTCCTCGGCCGTTGCCAGGCCCACATGCCCCTGGCAATTGGCTGCTGTCGTCTTGAGGACTGGCCCGGATTCTGGGTGGCCTGTGCAGTGGTGGGCTCCAGAAAGACTGAACACTGTGGCTTGGGACACAGAACTACTGAGCCTCATTTTTCCCAAAAACTTAAATGAAATATTTCAAACAGAAAAATAATAGTAAACACAACAAAAACATGCAGCTAGCACTGGTCTAGTGCTCTTTCTTTCTATTTATGTATTTTTTAAAAAAAATTTTACTTATTTTTAGAGAGGGGGAAGGGAGGGAGAAAGAGGGAGAGAAACATCGATATGGGAGAGATACAGTGATTGGTTGCCTCTCGCACGCCCCCTACTGGGGGACTGGCCCGCAAGCCAGACATGTGCCCTGACTGGGAATTGAACCGGCAACCTTGTGGTTCACAGGCTGGCACTCAGTCCACTGAGCCACGCCAGCCAGCAGATGGAGAAACTGAGATACTGACAGATAAAGTAACTTGGCCTACAGTTACATACCTGGCAAATAGCAGAGCTTAGATTTGAACCCAGGTGGTCTGGTGCCAGAATGCATGGGCTTAACTGGTACAATATACTGTTGCCTTTCAGAAATACAAAAAGTGATCTCACACATGTGCATGACATTTAGTACCTAATTTTAATAAATGTTACCATTTTACTATATTTCAGTTTAAAAAAAAATAACCCCATTGCACAGGAAGTGCTCTCCCCTGTGTGAGAGCTTGCGTTGGACGGTGTCTGCGGTCTCTGCTGGACCCCCCGAAATGGTTTTGAGCGCCCCCCTTTTCAAACCCCGGTCCTTTCCCCCGAGTCTGGCGGTGACCGCCTTTTCTTCTGTCTGGTAAGAGCTCACTCAGCAGGTGCTTCCGGAGCGTCTGCCACAGGCCAGGCACTGCCAGGGCGGGGTGTGATCCAGACAGAGCACCCCGTTTTGGTCGCCATGGAAGTCCGAGTGTTAACTGCATGCGTGGGAATGCAGGGCTGTTTAAACACAAGGGGCCAAACCTTTCCAGGGGGCCGGCAGTGTGGCCCGTTGAAGCCACGGGCCGAGAAGTGAGGACGGCAGTGACTTCTGGCCCGCCTGTTAGACCCTGTCACTTCGTACGCCTTGGGTCAGTGGCTGTGTGGGTTGTCCCCAGGAAGATGGCTGAATCGGGGCGATTTAAAAATTCAGTATATGTTGGCTCTTCTGGAAAGCTCCCTGGCTCTGGGTTGGGCTTGGGCCTCCCTGTGGGGCTGGAGACCCCTGGGGCGCATGTGTGCCTGGGTGTCCGTGGGACCTGGGAGAGCCTGCACAGGGGCCTCCGGGCCTGGCCCTGCCCGAGCTCTGCGACCAGGACCTCCGGTCCGGGGAGCCTGGCAGGAGGACAGGGTTTACGTGGGGCCGACTTGCTTTTTCTTTAGTCTCTTCAAACCCTATTTACTCACTCTGTGTTCAAAATAGTAAAATCAGCACAGGGTAGAATACATTTAAAAATCATGAAATTCATTTATTAGAATTTGGAATTAGAATTAGAATGTGTCACCACATCCAAAAATCAGCATCAAGCATCTTGAAAGACATTTGTAAACTGGAACGAATCAATAAAGTCATTTTCAGCACCACAGGCGAGCGTTTCTGTTTGTCGTCAGTGTCATTGCTGGTGGGGGCTCGCTGTCCACCCGGGGCTCGCTGTCCAGCTGGGGCTCGCTGTCCAGCTGGGGCTCGCTGTCCATCCGGGGCTCTCTGTCCACCCAGGACTCACTGTCCACCCGGGGCTCGCTGTCCACCTGGGGCTTGCTGTCCACCTGGGGCTCGCTGTCCAGCAGGGCTTGCTGTCCACCCGGGACTCACTGTCCGGCCGGAGCTCGCTGTCCACCTGGGACTTGCTGTCCAGCCAGGGCTTGCTGTCCAGCCGGGACTCACTGTCCAGCCGCCTTTGTTGGTCACAGCAGCAGAGCCTGACTCGGGTTTCCAGCAGATGGGTGGTGCTTCCCTGCTCCCAACTTTTTTTTTTTTAAATGTAGGAGATTAGCAAACGCTTGCGGAACGGATAGTAGTATTCTGGCGTTCATCTCAGTTGAGACTTGGCATCTGTCACACGGAGCATCTTGACAGAAAATGGGCTCCCACTGAAACGGGATGGGAAGAGATGCTTCTGTCAGATATTCGCCGGAGGGGGCGGGAGCTGTCGCTGCCAGGAGCCATGGCATTTGAAGAAAATTATGTAATTGCTTTCTAACCTCCCCCCCAAGTTCACAAGTGTGGGGACTTTGGGAGAGCAGCTCTGGAGGTGGAGGCTGCACGCCGAAATTTGGGCTCTTTCTCTGCTCACCGGCGGTGTGGCCCTGGGCAGCCGGCCTCACGCCTCAGCTCCTCCCTTTTCTCTTTCGCAGAGTGGGGGTGCCGTTCACTGTGTTCCCCGGGTTTTTGTGAAGGTTGAAGAGGGTGTGGAGCACTTCTGAAGCTACCGAGGGTCCACAGGGGTCGTTTACGGGCTCATATACGTGCACCAGAACTTTTCCAATAGAAGCAAGCGCAGCGTTCCCCGCTGCTGTGAGTGCTTGCTTATCCAGAATCAGTGTTTGAGCCCCAGCCGTTGCAACTGCTAAAAAAAAAAAAATCCAGGGACTCTCCCGAGGCGGGACACTTTCGGGCTTGGAGAGCTTGCGATGCAAGCCGTGAGCGGGCTGTGGGGAGAATCGCTGTCTAAACACGTGTCGATGCCTTTGTGCTTCTAGGTACACCAAGCTGGGCTACGCAGGCAACACCGAGCCTCAGTTCATCATCCCTTCATGTAAGTAGCGCTCGCCCTGGGGGGGGGGCGAGGCGGTGATGGGGGGGTGGGAGCTGTCCTGGGCGCCCCCCCCCCGTTCTGTTTTTTTTGAGGTTCATTAATTTACCTGCCATCTTCCTTGAGAAGATTGTTCCGGTTCCTGGGGAGGGCTGTTTATTTTGAACACCTAGTTCCTGAATATTGTTATTGGCTGCACCTGGGACCTAACCACCCCCCCCCCGCCCCTTTCTGGCAGCCCTTTGTCACTGGCATTGGCCTGTCCGCCAGGGTGGCTGGCCAGGCAGGGGCCTTGCGTTCCATCCTAAGTGTCCGCATGGTGTGGAAGAAGGGTGTGCGTCTCTGTAAGGTTAATCGGTGATTTGTCGGCCGGCACAGTTGTATTACAGTAACGACAGCTTTGTGGATTGAACATCTATTGTGCTTACGACTCGCTCTCACGAAAGACTTTATTTATTTTCAAACGAGAGGCGTGATGCTGCTGTCCCGTGTCCAGGAGTGCCCCGCTGGCGCTTCCATTCCAGTCGGTAGAGAGTGACGAACTGAAAGAGGAAGTGCTCACAGTTTGGCAAGAGAGCACCACCCGCTTCCCTCAGGAGTCTCCAGGGGCAGGGCGGGTGCCGGGAGGGTGGCATTCTCCTCTGAAACTGTTTCAGTTCCGGGTCAGTGTTTGGAGACAGTTCTCCAAAGAGGAAGGTGCATCAGTCACGAGTGAAGCGAAACTGCACCTCCTGAACGCAGCCCTGGCGCAGGGAGCTGTGGTTGTAGAAACTGAACACTGTTAGGGGGCCAGTGACAGGTGATGACCAGCCTTCCCGGCCAGTGTGGGACGTGGACAGGTGGGGAGCTTGGCTGGTGTTCACTCCAGGGAAGACAGAAGCTTTTTGGTGAACCTGGGCATTCGGATCACTGGGAAGTACATGCCGGATTCCATGAGAGTGTTTCATTCACCTCGTGCCGTTCCCTGCTTGCCGGGCCACTCCCTGGCTGCGAGTCTGGTTTCCTAGGTCCGAGTACTTGGATCCCACACTGGGGTGTCCCCGACAACATGCCTGGTTGGTCAGGGGCATCCTCATTTCCACTCGTAATTTGGTGTATTGGTTTGCGCCGCAGAGTGTGGCTTGCAGGCTGCGATCAGGTGCCAGCAGGTTTGGCTTCTGGGGAGGCCTCTCTCCTTGGCCCGCCTGCCCGTGGTGCCTTCTCCTGGTCCTCGCGTGGCCTTTTCTCTGCCCGAGGCTGAGACAGAGAGCTCTGGGTTTCTGCCTCTTCCTGTAAGGACTGCAGTCGGCTTGGATTAGGGCCCATCCTCTGGGCCTCCTTCCCCGTGTTCACCTCCGTAGGCCTTATCTCCCAGGGCCGTCCCATTGGGGGTTGGGGCTTCAGCGGGTGGCCGTGGAGGGGACACACTTCAGGCCGTAACAGTTGGCGTTCCGCAGGATGGGCCAGTCTTTTGTGGATCTTGTTGTGACTGCCCTGGAACGGGACCATTCCGGACCCAATGGATGGGTTGGCCTTTCTGGCTCTCAGAGCAGATTGGACTTTAACCCTGTTGCCTGCGGCGGCGGCAGCAGCAGCAGCGGCTCTGAAAGGCTGGCCCTGCACCTGTGCCTTACGGCTCCCATCGCACCTGCGGCAGCGGGCGCCTTCTAACCTGGCGGCGTTCGCGGCATTTTGTTCGCTGTCGGCCAGCGCTTCAGGTCGGCGCTGCGCAAGCTTGGCAGCGGCGGAGGCTGCAGAGGTACCAAGAATGTCCCAGAGGCGGGAGTCACAGAAGAGCTCTGTCCGCTGTGGCTGCGCGGTGGCCAGAGAGAGCGCCGCGCAGGGGGCGGGTCAGTGTTTGAGCCCCTGGGGCATGAGGCTCGCTGCCCTGGGGGAGCTGGCGCCGAGCCGCTCCTCTGTCCTAAGTGGCGGCTGTGGCGAGCGTGCCGATGTGGCCCCCGAGCGGGTGGGCGTGTGCCGGGCGCCAGGACCAGGCTCGCTGATTCCGGTGGGCGCACAGGCGAGGCCCCCGGCGTGGGTGAGTGGCAGCAGCACTCGGATGGTTCTGGAAATCGCAGCTCCCAGCGGACCAGGCAGATGTGGAAACAGGGGCCCCACGGTGAAGGACTTTGAACTGCCCTCCTAAGGAATTTCGATTTGCATGCCAGGACTTTTCGGAGGGCTTCCTGCTGAGGCTTCCGCTTGGACCTGGCCCCTGGAGCAGAGAGGTGTGAGCCCCACCCCGCCCCACGGGGCAGCTCCTCTGGGGCTGATTGGTCTGCGCTTCCGTGCAGAATTTGCTGATTGTTTGAAGGGTTTCCTACCTTTTTTTTTTTAAAAAAAAAAAAACGGTAAGTTGTGGGAGAATATTGGGAATCACGGAACAGTTTCAGAAGAGGAGCGTGAGTGTGGGAGGGGCAGGGAGGGAGGGTTGGGAGAAAGAAAGTGTGTTTTAGACGTTGGGTGTTGGAAACGGCCAGGGGTCAGGTCCAGCGGGCAGCGGGGGAAAGGTCTGACGCTCTGGGAAGGTCTGGACTGGAGGCAGAGGCTGAGCCCAGAGATGGCTTTTCTTCCTTAGAAATCAAACAGACGCCTTTAAAATCTTTGCTCCCCCCACCCTCAGCAAAAGATACACAACGCAGACCCACGCACCCAGCACCCAGAATGATCAGCGCGCTCTCGTCCTGTAGATACGAGGGCAAGCGTGCAGCCGCGTGCACGCCAGCCCTGCTCTCCCCTCCCCTGTCCTTGCTGCGCCCCCCCCCCGCCCCCCACCGTGGCTGTTCCCTGTACCCAGGCCGTGTTGGGTCCTTAGGTTGCAGGTCCCGGGATGCATGCACGACTCATGGCATTGTTTGGGGAGTGTAAACATTTCCAAATGGTTTCATACTGTGAAGCGCTTCCTTCGCGGCTCTGTTGAAAACCCTCGAACGCGGACCTCGGTCAGCGTTGCGACACCGGCTTGGGTTTTCACGCGGGCGTTTTCCGGCGCTCTCTGCTGTGCAGGGCGGTGCAGCGAATATCTCCTAATCCACGCGTGCCAGCTTCCCGGGAGAAAGTGGTGAGCAAAGGGGGGTTCCATCGTCCCGGGTGCCCCTGGGTGACAGGCCAGTCGGGCGCTGTCAAACTGCGTGTGCTCCCGAGGGCTGGCACTGACCGCAGCTCTTGTCGGCCCTGGGGGTTCATTTCTGCGCGACCCTGGCAGCGGGCGATGCCGTTGCTCTTCACTTTTTCCCAGGAGGGTGCCTTTCATTGCCTGCTCGTATCTTTGCCTGTGTTTCTATTGCACCGTTTTTTGCCTTTTTTATGGAGTCGTAGGAACTGCTTGTATACTCTGTGTACTAATTTGTTGCATTTATCTTCTGTGACATTGAAAAACTAATTTCTTTACCTGGAAGTTTAAACATTTTGATAGAGTCCAGTTTATTGGTCTTCCTTTATAATTGTTTCTATTTTTAAGAATGCATTTCTGCCCTGGCTGGTGTGGCTCAGTGGATTGAGCGCGGGCTGGGAACCAGAGGGTCCCAGTTCGATTCCCAGTCGGGGCACATGCCTGGGTTGCGGGCCAGGTCCCCAGTGAGGGCCATGTGAGAGGCAACCATACATTGCTGTTTCTCTCTCTCTCTGTCTCCCTCCCTTCCCCTCTCTCTAAAGTAAATAAATAAAAATCTTAAAAAAATAATATATACAATGTGATAATGCACTTTTTATGTATGTGTTTCTGGCCTACA
>PVJI01034670.1:0-10283 GCA_004026765.1 Micronycteris hirsuta | reverse complement strand
CGAGACCATGGGCATCATCTGTGACAGCGTCCGGCTCCAACTCCTGAGAGGTCCCAAACATAATCATGGCCTTGGGCAGGTCACAGTCTCTCTGAGCCTCAGTTTTCTCACCTGGACACTCCTGAGGTCACTCTGGCTCTGACCTGAGCATTCCAGTGGGGACCTTTGTTGCTTAGTTTCAGGAATACAGGTGTTGGTATCAAAGACACCTGGATTTGGCCACTGCTCTGTTTCTCATTAGTTGTGTGGCTTTGGGTAAGTCACCCGCTCTCTCTGAGTCTCATTTCTTTAAGTGGAGATACTAGTGCCCACTTCACAAGATTTGTGTAGGAACAGGACGGGATCCCTTGTTCTGGCTGCCTAGCACACAGCAGACTGCCCCTGAGTTCCCATGGGGTGAATGCGTGCATGAACACAGCGCCCACGGGCCTCTGCAGTCTGTGTGTGGGTGGCGACCCCACAGTACAGATTGGGGCCCTGGGACCTTGGAGCTAGGTGCCTCAGCAGGGTCAGGCCAAGGGCAGGGCCCATGGGGAACTTTCCCAGAAAATTGACCTCTGCTTCTTCCCATGATGCCGCGTTACTTCCAGGGCTCCAGTTCACTGCATTGGGGTCTCATTTTTATGGCCCAGATTTAGGATCTTCCTTTCGGGGACTCTGGGAAAGGCTTAGGCTTTCCACTGACTTGGGGTCGTGATTACCATATAACCTGGAGAAGACCTTGGGTTTTCACTGGGGCACATAATAAGCAGAGGCAGGCCCTGGCAGGGAGGCACGGGGGGCAAGCAAAACGCCCTCTTCACTCGGAGACTAACAGAGCTCTTGGTGCAGGTCCCTAAGTAGGGAGCAAATACTGACCCTGAGCATCTGAGGTCAGAAATGGTGCTCATGCTCACAGGGAAGCAGGCACATGGGGAGGCAAAAAAAAAAAAAGCTTTGGACGCACAGCTTGGCTCCGCCTGAAAGGGTTGTCCAGCTCTGCGCTCCCCAAGCCTCGAGGTCAGAAGTACCTGGGGCCCAGATGGTGTTCACCAGCCTCCTGCAAGAAGGTAACAGGGTGCAATTTATCAAAGGAAGTGGTCCAGCCTCTGCTCCGAGACCATGAACTTGAAATAACTCTATGGCAAAGGGCTGACTAAGGGGGCAGAAGGAAACTAAAATCTCATGACCACCTACTCCATGCTCAACACTGTACAAGTATGCTAACTTCCCTTTGCCGTCAGAACAGCCAGTAAAGTGTGATTTACTCCTTTGCTCAGACGAGGACACAGAGGCTCAGCGAGAGTAAGATCTTTGCCCCAGATCACACAGCGGGGATGAGAGGGGGTATGGAAATGTTTGGGGAGCTGTGTGCATCTGGCCCCTTCCCCCAGGAGGGCCCCATTATCATGGGAAGGAGGTGGAGGAAGGAGGGAGGCAGCTCTTCCTGATCCTCACTGGGGGGTTTAGGAGATGTGGATTCAGGGATGGCTCTGTGATTAGCCTAATTATGTTGTTTACATCTGGCCAGGTGCGAAGGGAAAAGACAGGTGTTCTGCTCACCCTCAGCCCAGCCCAGTTTATGTTGGCTTTGTTGTGAAGTGTGAAAAGAACCCTATTTGGGGATCTCATTTAGCTGCCTAATGGAAATGGTGGAGTCTCTGCAGTGATGGGAATTGAAAAAGGAAAGAAAGATTGTGCTGGAAATTGCATCAGAGAAAGGGCTCTTCAGGTCCATTCATCACCCAACTATCTGTCCGTCTATCCATCCAACCATTTATTATCCATTCAGCCGTCTAGCCGGTTATTCATCCATCTACCTATTGTCCATCCACTCTGTCCATCCACCCATCCCAGGCTCTGCCACTTACCTGCGGTAGGATTCTGGGCAACCAAAGCAACCCCTCTGAGCCTGTTTCTAGCCCTGCAAAGCAGAGCTGACAATAGCTTCATCAGGAGAGGGTTAAGTGGCATCCATGTGAGCAGGCTCCGTAGGTGCCCAGAACGGTGCTTGTCACATACTTGGCACTCAGTGAACTTGGTTTCTCTCATGTTCCTTGTCTAGGATGTGTGGTTCGTTCATTCTTCCCTGCACTCACCCTTGCCTGGCGTGGGGCTAGGCCCTCCCTGGGGATGGAGCTGTGAACCGGACCAGCCGAGCTGCTGCCTCCGTGCGGTTTACCGTCTGTTATGCAGCAAACCCTGCCCAGCGCCGAGCTTGCAGCCGGGTCTTCCTTGTCCAGCCCGTACATGTGTTTGGCTTGGCCAGCAACACGTTGACTTTTTAAAAAATAGGCTTTATTTTTTAGAGCAGTTTTAGGTTCACAGCACAACTGAGCGGGAAGTACAGAGATTTCCCCACCACGTCTCCCCACCCATAACAGCTTCCCCCAACCCAGACCGGTCAATGAACCAACATCATCATCATCACCCAACGTCCGCAGCTGACACTCGGGCTCACTCTTGGTGGGGCACGCTCTAGGAGCTCTGCCAAGTGTGTGATGGCGTGTGTCGCCACTACACTACCACACCGAGCAGTTCCACTTCCCTGAAAACCCGCCGTGTTCCACCTCTTCATCCCTCCCTCTCTCCCGCTCTGGCCCCCGCGGGTCTTTCTGTCGTCTCTACGGTCTTGCCTCCTCTGGGTTGTCACAAAGTTGGACTCCTCCAGCACACAGCCTGTCCAGGTTGGCTTCTTTCACTTAGCAACGTGCACTTCAGTTCCCTCCATGTCTTCAAATGGCTTGCTAGTTCATTTTTTCCTTTTTTTTTTTTTTTTTAAATAAGAGTCTATTTCAGCCAAACTGATAGCATATGCCAGGGAGCGATGTCTCAAATGCTTCCTAATTTATTTCTTTTTAGCCCTAAATTATATTCTTCTGTCTGACAGACCACAGTGCGTTTATCCATTCACCTACTGAAGGTCATCTCGGTGGCTTCCAGGTTTCGGCAATCATGAATAAAGCTGAATAAACGTCCATGTACAGATTTTTGTGTGGACATAAGTTTTCTAACTTTTTCTAAGTTAGCTGCCAACATTGAAAAGTGGAGAGATTTGCCCCGGCTGGTGCGGCTCAGCTGGTTGGAGTGTTGTCCAGTAACTGAAATGCTGAGGGTTCAATTCCTGGTTGGGGCACATGCCTGTGTTGCAGGTTCGACCCCTGGCCTGGGCAAGGGCACGTGCCACTCTCAGTCCAGACGCATGCAACCCTGGGCCCAGGTGTGTGCAAGAGGCACCTGATTGGTGCCACGCTCTCGGGTCAATGCTTCTTTCTCTTCCTCCCTCTCCCTAAAATCAGTGGGGAAAAAAGTTGAGAGATTTCACATTGAAAGCAAATATTCAAACAGGACTTCTAGCTTCTCTGGAAAATGGAAATCCAACATTCATTCCCACAGCCCAGGAGCAGAGCGGCTGCTGCCCTCCCCAGCTGGACCCCTTGGGTTTGCCGCCGGCCCCTCCCAGGCCCCCCTGCTCATTTGCGTGTTGTCCGATGTCTCCAGGCATGGGGGTGTGAGGCCCCTGGGGAGACCACGCGTGCCCTGCCTTACCAATGCCTTATAGTAGTGCTTACGTAGGGCCAGCCACTGTCCTGACGGCTTTCCAAAATGTCTCTCTCTATCTTCGTGGACATCCTATGAGGACAATACTGTTACGATCCTCATTACACATGGGAGGAAACCGAGGCATAGAGAAGTTAAGTAAGTTGTCTGAGGACAGACAGCCCAAAGCATCCAGGTCAGGATTTGAATCCAGGCTGTCTGGCTCTTGAGGACTGAACTATGCGTCTTCCAGGGGTGGTGGGCAGAGAGGCAAAGTCCAGAAAGGGCAGGTAACCATCGAAGAGAACCCACAGAGCAACAGAGCCAGTCATTGGGAGACCAGAGAGTGCCGGGGAGCTCAGAGCAGAGGGAACATCACTCCTGGCTCTCCAAAGTGCCCGACAGGATGTAGACAATCAGTCAGTGCTGGAAAAGACACGGAAGGCTTCCTGGAGGCGGTGTCCACTGGCTGTGCCTTGAGGGGCTGGAAGAGACTAAGAAATGCTTCATGACCAGGGGACAGGTTCTGTTAGAATCTCTTAGACTTGACAAGGTTCACTGCTTGGACTCTTGGTGGGATGTCTTATCCCAGGGCCTGAAGTACAGGGTAGGTGTACCCTGCCCATACTGGTCATGGAGAAGAGGCAGGCATCTCCCTGAGGACTCCGTTGGCAGGTTTCCCCGTCACAGACATCAAGGGCAGCTGACCTGAGCTGGGCACCAGGCAGTGGGCTGGCCTGGTCCGTGGGCAGGCCATGCAGGATCTGCAGCACCGGAAGAGCAGGGACTGCGTGAATGCCCGGGAACCATGCTCCCTGACTGTGACCTGTCTTGGGCAGGGGGCGCCTGGGAACCTCTGCTCTTGGACTGGGGTCTGTGTTGGACAAGATCGAGCCACGCGGACAGCCCGCAGCCTCAGGGAGCTGTAGTGCCTTTGCCTCCCTCTGTCCAGGGACAAACTGAGACCCAGGGAGGGAAGGTAGTCCCTGGGTTGCAAATTTGGGATTCAAGAGCTGCGGAAATATTAGCTTCATGCCAAAGGCATCCATTTCAGTGAATCAAGGCTGCCATCATCTCTGTACCTTACCATGGCAGTTGACAAAGAATCCTGGCTCATAAAGAAAGCAGGTGTGGAGGAAAAGGAGGCAGGAAAAGCATTTTGTGACCTGTGAAGGTGGACACACACACTCACACCGGCCTGCTGCACTCCGTCCCAGGCCTCGGGGGCCAGGGCTTTATTTCCACAGGAGGGCCCAGCAGAACCGGCCTGCAGGTCTCCGTGATGTAAGAAGGAGTGGAATGTCCTGGTGGCTTCGTCTTCCCTTTTTCCTTCTCCCTCGTTTAAACCAGGCTTTTAAGCGCTGGCCCACAGCCTGCTGATTGCCTCTCTGCAAAGCTATTTAGAAACTTCCTGTTCCACATGCTAATTAACAGTCTATGAATTTTAACTTCCACCCAGGCCCGTGCAGCTGTGATGTTCCTTCATAGAGGCCAGCATGTGCCACTCCAAGTCCTTGACGCGCTTTTCCACTTCCTCCTAACCCGGGCGCACAGGGGACCCAGCAGGATTACCAGTGTTCCAAGGACCGCTACGTTTTAGGCCAAGAGAACCAAGGTTGCGTCCTTTATCATGACCCGTCTTGCCATTCTGGCAAGTTCAAGGCAACAGGCTCATTCACCAAAACAGCTGCATGACAGGGGGTCTGTGCCGGGCCCCCACCTCCGTCCCCAAGATGCTCCCAGTCTCAGAGCAGACAAGTGAACAGTGGTCATTCTGGGGACTATTTGTGCATCAGTCCTTCACAACGACCCCTGTAAGGCCAGGGTCCTTTCACAGACAAGAAAACCAAGGTTCAGTGGGATCGAGTAACTTGCCTAAGGACATCCAGCTAGTAACTGGCGGAGCTGGGATTTGAACCCAGGTAGTCTATGTCCTAGGCCCATTTTTTCTATTGAGTTTGGTCTTATTGGTTTGTAGGAAGTGTTTGCGTATCAAGGAAATTGTCTCTTTATCTGTGACAGGAGCTGCAAATATTTCTACCTGTTTGTTGCTTGCCTTTTGGTGTTAATTTTTTCTTGCAGTTTTTAAATTTTATATAAGAATTAAACCACCTTTTCTTTATGGCATTGGAGGTTTTTTAAATTAAATTTTTAGAGAGATAAAGGGTGGAGGGAGAGAGAGAAACATCGATTTGTTGTTCTGCATATTTATACATTCATTGGTTGATACTTGTATGAGCCCTGACCGGGAATCGAACCCACAACTTTGGCATGTTGGGACGACACTCTAACCAACTGAGCTGCCTGGCCAGGGCAGCCTCTGAGTTTTGTGTCATGCTTAGAGAAAGCACTTGCCCCATTCTGGAATTACACATGAAAATGCTGTGGTTTCTCCTAACATTTTGGAAGTTTGGCTTTTTACACATAAGTATTTGTTCCATTTAGAGTTTGTTTTGATGCCTAGTGGAAGGGTGGCTCTCCCTTTGGTCAGCTGTGACGGGGTTCCCTTAGTCAGGGGGGCCACAGCTTAGAATGTAGGAGTGACTATGTCTACCTAGCGATCGTTTGTTTGGGGGATTCTAGAAAAAGGGAAGGAGGCTACGGTCCAAGCTTAACATCATGACTTAGATGAGCCCTTCCTATTTTTCTAAACCCTTTGCTATTCAATAGCAACTGAAAATTAGGGCCCCTTGAGCTGGAGGCCAGGGCACCCTCTTGTGCCAAGTCGGGTGCGGGTGCTGGGGGGTCTGGGGATGAATAAGTCAGTCCCGCCCTCAAGGATCATACAGACCAGTGGAAAGACAGACAGACAGACAGACAGACAGACACATCGAAGTGAGTGGTTGAGAGAAGGCCAGCCCAGGCCACAGTGGTGAGCTCTGAGCAAGTATCCCAAGAGAGTTTGAGATGTACCCACACAACTGGGTGGCAGAGGCGGGTGTGGCCAGCAGGGGCCACAGAAAAGCGGGTGTGCAGAACCCAAGCAAGGGGACGGAGTGGAGATTTGGCCCAAACCCAAATGCAGGCACATCTCTCCCTCCCACCAGCACTTCAGTGATGAGAGACAGGAGACTAGAACCCAAATTACGACCTGCAGGATTTCCACTGTGTTTTGTGCACATGCGTGCACAGCTGCCCTTGCTGACCTCATCCTGAAGCTTCCTTGAGAGGCAGTCATGACATTTCCTTCCAGTTTGAACATCCAGGTGTCCCTTGCTCAGGTACCACCCCCCATCCACTAGCAGTTGGGAATGATACCAGCCTCCTGGGTTCTTAGCTCTGGGGGGCTGGGAAAGCTTCTTTGCCTCCCCAACTATTTTCTCCCCTGTGGCAAGGACAGGACAGTCGTGGGGCCAGATGGGCTAAGTGTCAAATGCCTGGCAGGGGCTGGGTGCTTGAGAGTTACTAATAGTCATATTGATGATTATTATCATGTACTCAGTGTTCCACACACGCAGGTGTCCGTGTCAGCTCTCAGCTCACGGCTCCCACACGGAACAGGTGCGAGGAGGTGGCACGTGGGGGCCCATCAGAAGCGTGGCCTCCTCGGGCTGGGGGGTTGCCGCTCTGGCTCAGTGGCTCCCCTCCTCCACTCCCCACCAGCTGTCTCTCCGACTTCCTGTTGGTGACAACGGTCAAAGCCATTTCTGCAGGCCCGGAGCACAGACACTGGGCTGAGGAGACCCCCACCCCACCCTTGCGCGGGAATTTCAGCTTGTGGGAGGCAAGTGACCTCACATTGGCTGTGTGGCCCTGGACACCTCTTGGGTCCCCAGTCGTCCGCGGAATGAATCACAGGACCAGATGCCCGAGTTCTCGCTGCCGGTTGATGATTTCACAGCTTGCTTTGTGAAGATGCCCCGTGTGCACTTCTGACGTCCATGTGGCTTTTTGTCTTAAAGCCTTTTTCAGTGTCTTTATTTTTCAGCCCAAAGCATAAATGTATCTAGAAGAGCAACTTGAAAAGCTCCCTCTTACACTGTATTGCAGGCAACTCCAGTTATCCTGAAACACATTTCACAGTACAAGAGGAGGGGCAGGGGCAGATGGGGGACCTCGGGGTGAGGGCTGTTTGTCTCTGTCTGGCCCCCTGGGGAGGCAGCAAGATGCAGAGAACGACAGACTACAGCCCAGTGATGGCTGTGTGGCCCCAGGCTCACAGGTAGCCTTCTCTGAACTGGACAGCAAGGTGAGGGAGGGGCTGGGCCCCAGGTCCTGCCTGGCTGGAAAGCCGTGAAAGGGTCAGGGGTGGGGGGACCCCTGGGAATCACCCCCTTCCTCCTTTGTGTCTGATGGATCCCTCCACTGTCCTGCTCCATCTCCTTCCTGCTGACAAACGAGGTCAGGGCAGCTGGGGGAACTTACGTAACTCAGGATACGTGTTAGGATGCGAAGGCCGGGTGGAGGGTGTCTTTGAAAAGCTTCTAATCTGCTGCCAGAGCTTTCTCCTACCTGGTCTTTTCCAGAACTCTTGGTTAGAGGCCCGCGACTGGTTCCACCCACCCCTCCTGCGGCTCCTAGCCCTGCCGGGAGGACCCAGCCATTGGTGCTGCTCTGGCGCCGCCTAGTGGCAGGCGCGGCGAGCGCACAGGCGCCTCGTTCCTCTTATCCTAGACCCACTCCTGGGGGTCGCATGCCCTCTCCGCTCTTTCGGCTTCGTGTGAGTCTAAGCCAGCCATCAAAACGCCTTTCATCGTCCTCAAACGTTTCGTTTCTTTGCGGTGTGTGAACTGTTCCTTTTCCTCATTGGTTGGGTATTTATATTTTATGCTGTTGTTTTCCTCATTGAAACTTTATAATGAGGAACACCCCAGGGCCAACGTGTGTGGGGCCTCACCCCCACTCTCTCTGCGCCTCAGTGTTCTCATCCATAAAATCGGAAATTAGATTCAGGGATTTGTACAGCTTTTAAGTACAATGACAGCAGTGGACCTTAGTGATGTGGGGAAACGCCTCGTGCTGAAACGCGAGGATAGAAAGTCAAGATTTCCTCCAATGCAGTGGAAATTATGTTAGTTTTTATTAACATTATTTAACACATTTATTATTGTAAATACAATACGTAGTACACAGCATGCAGCATCATATTTATGTCCAGAGAGGCGGGCGGCAAGAACCACAGTGATGGCAGCAGGGCATGCCCTGAGCTTGCTGTCACCATTCTGGAAATTTGGAACCAAAGGCTCTTAGCTCTGAACTTGTCCTCAAAGCAAGGAGGCTGCCAGGACAGGGAGTGAGTTCCCCGTCCTGGAACATTTGCTCACCAGGGTCCAATGGCCTCAAGGTTCCTTGGCCGCACATCAGAATCACCTGACAAGGTTTGTATAAATCCTCATGCCCAGGCCCCACCCCAGATGAATTAAATCAGGATGTCAGGGTTGGGCCTTGCTGTGTGTCCTGCTGAGCTTGGGCCTGCCGTGGCCAGAACACCAGTCAGGAGGAGCGGTCTCCCACAGGAGAGCAGGGTGCCCGTGCAGGACGTGTTCTCGGGGCTTCTGGTTTGGAGCTCCACTGGGCTGCGTGTGTGTGCTTGTGCGTATGCCCATGTGAACACGTGGGAAGCACTGGTCTGACCAGGTGTGAGTGCTCACTTATCATCGGGGTGTGCAGCGTGTGAATGTGTGTGCACATCCCTGCTGGGCCATCCAGGAGGAGGGTTTATGCACACCATGTCCAGGGTGCCAGCAAAGCCGGGGCAATGAAACAAATGAAAAAACAGGAAAATACATAAATGGACAAACAAATCAATGTGCGCCTGGAAAAATCAATAATTTAAAGTTGCAATCAGAAAAATTCAGAAAGAAGTTACTTTTTTTTTAGCACACACGTACATATTCTGAGATTTGACACTTCGGAAAAAAAACCTTTTCTTTTAAATTCCACATAGAAAGCAGGGAGTCTCCATGAGCTGTTCCATGCTCAGGGCCTGTTAATGGTGGTATGTGACCCGGCACACACAGGTGCTAGTACACGCATGCCTGAGCATGCAGTGTGCACGTGATGCACAGTCATGGGGCTGCCCATGGGCTCCTGTCAGCACGAATCGGTGCGCACGCTTGTGTGGGTGTGCACAGGTGAGTGCCGGCAGATGTGGGGCTTCCACACATTGCTCTGGGTACCCGGCAGGCCCGCAGGCTCCGACGGGGCGTCTGTGGGTGCACTGCTGTGGGGACGTGCTCTTCCACCTGCAGAGAAGAGATCTTTCACAGCTCAGCCACCACCTCTTCACTGAAAGTGTAAACGGCAAAAACGGAAGTCCTCAGGATGGAAGAAGAGATTCTAGAGCTGTGTGGGTTCCTTAAAGCCTCACGGCCCAGGCATGCATCTTCCACTGTCGGCAGCCTCACTCATGCGTCGGCCCAAACTCAGAGACCAACGAGCACATATGTGTTTGCGAACATGGAGACAACCCGTAAGTGGGAATCAGCCATCCCATCCTGCCCAAGGCCTGCCTTCCAGTCTATTAGGATTGGGAAGATCTGAGACTTTTGATCTGCCAGTAAAGAATGACCACAACTAAGTGAAAGCAAGACACGAGAATATTCCAGCAGGTGATTAGCCATTTCAGTGGGTAGGTAAGGCCTGAGGGTGAGGGTCTTATAAACAGTGTTACCACAGCATTCCCACTTCCTGTTGTCCAGTTGTGATGGTGCCTCTTAGCGCCCCCTGGCGATGGGTTCTGCCTCCTGCAGACAGATCTGGGAAAGAGGAGGGGAGAGGGGCTCCCTCTAGCACACCACCCAGAAAAATACAGACTGTTAGCC
>PVJI01034669.1:0-10265 GCA_004026765.1 Micronycteris hirsuta | reverse complement strand
GGGACGCGCACACACACCCAAGCGCTTCCTGGCCGATCGAGGGGCTGGGGGCGTGGAGGGGGAGGCTGCGCGTGGCAAGCACAGGAAAGCACCCAAGTTCACGCTGAACGAGGGAAGGCGGGTGAGCGGGGTCGGTCTGCGGCTCATGCCCGAGGCCACCCCTGCAAACGCTAAGCCCCTCCAGGCCCGCGTGGGGGAGACTTCCCCGCTTACCTGGCACTTCCTCCTCATCGCTCCAGTCCGCTGGCCGCCCAGAAACGCCCTCCTTGTCCGCAGTCCCCCATCACCTCCCACACGCCTTTGCTGGCCCAGGGACGAGGCCCCCAGGATTCACAGCAGCTTCGCCTGCTTGTGCGCCCGGAAAGCAGCCTCCAGCCCGGGCTAGTTGGTCATCAGGAGAAATGGGCGCACCTGCATTGCCAAGGGTGGGAGGGGGGGCTGGAATGCGCACTTCTTGGCCCAAATTTCTGAGGGAAAAATAAGGATGTGCATTATACACGGTGGTCTTAATTCCGTGTCGATAGAAATGTTTTTAATTCTTTTATTGACGCTTATGCGCTTGAAGTGTAACTCCAGAAAGCCGTAACGACATCCGTATGCCAAATGACACCCTGGAATATGAGAATCGGTTTTGTTTCTAAATATAAATAAATAAATAATTGAGTTAAAAAATGAAAATGAAAGATTTTTGTTTTCGTGAGCGTTTGGGCCAAAAACAGGGGTGCGCAGTATACATGGCAAAAAGGCTGTCGTTCCAATGTTGGTGAAATTTGGAAAGCATATTTTTTTGGTGATGTTTCTATTGAGACGTTCTTATCTTGGAAATAGCAGACGCAAGAGGGGAGGGAGCGTCCGCCGTCTGAGATGTGGGTGCAACACCAGCTCTGCTTGGGGATGCCACCTCCTGGCCAAGGTGACCCGGTGGGGGGGGGGCAGGTTCCAAGCTCCCAGACTTTGGCGCTGGGGACAGCGGGCCTCTGCCTCCTCCCACGGGGACAGGTCAGCACTAGGGCATGTCCCAGCCCAGAGGTGGCGAGGGGAACCTTTGCCCAGCAGATGAGGCAAGCTTTCTAGGACCCTGGCGACCTGAGAGTCACTTTTGGTTGTTGTGAAACTGTTCTCTCTTTGCTCCGCGGTGTTCATTTCTCCTCTCCCCTGCGTCAGACCCAAAGCCAGACGGCCTGAAGTCCCAGTGGGAAAACTCCGGCCCTGTCGGGGGTTTGCCACCCACAGGGCGACGCTTCGGGTAGAGTTTCTTCTAGAATGTCGTGCTGACAAGGCCGGCCAGAGGTCTAGTCTGGGAGGGCATCTGACACGCGAATACTGACCTCACACAGCCTTCCAAGGTCAATGCCAACCGCAGCTGCCACTGGGCACGGGTCCACAGGAATACCACTGCTTCCTGCCGTGAGGAAGGATGCCGCCTGAGGCACCCCTGGAGGGCCGGTTGTGGGAGGCACACAGGGCAATTACTCCCCCCAGTTGCCCTGCCCTGGAGCACTGCCCTCCTCCAGCGAGGACCCTGCCCCCTCCAAGCTGGGCTGGGGACGGAGCCAGCAGGTCTGGGCTGAGACCTCCCTTCCCCTGAACGCCCCCCGTGAGTTGGTCCAACCTGAATCCTGTGTCAGGCGCTGCTTCTAGCAACACCCAGCCTGGGCAAGGTCAAGAATATCTTTTTTAAAAAATTTATTATTGATTGATTTTAGAGAGAGAGAGAGATACATCAATTTGTTGCTCCCCCTATTGATGCATTCATTGGTTGATTCTTGCATGTGCCCTGACCAGGGATCGAACCCGCAACCTTGGTGTATCGGGACGACGCTCTAACCCACTGATCTACCTGGCCGGGGTCGGCCAAGAATATCTTTAAAGGAAAATAATCCCAGTCTGTTATAATTGGCTTTCATTTTGTTTTGTGGCCCTTCTTTAAATGTACGTCAGCTAATTCCGAAATCCAGGCAACTGGAAAATAAAGGAAGTACATGGATAAAAGGAAGGCATTTCCATGGTCGCAGATAAAGTCATAGAGCGATGCCAATTCTAAACGATGTTTTAATTTTTCAGTCTGTTGCTGTAATTGATGTAATTACTCCCCTTTCCATTCTGATGAATACGCATCACCTTTGTCCCCTCCTTGGAACACTGTTTGGGTTTCTGTCTGAATCAGAGCGTCCCGAATGGCTGTTCTTTGTATTGCAAATACATGCTCTTTGCCTCTCACTCTGGCCTTTTATTTTTAGGTGAATATCCTTCATCCTCACGGCTGAACAGAAGCTAATCCACTTTCCTATGAACACAGCGCTGATTCAATGAGTTTCTGCGGGAAGAAAAGCAGCTCCATTCCATAGCCAGGTGCAAAAAATTAAAATAGAATCTAGGCATCACATTGCAATGACAAAGCAGTAACATTTTTAAAAACTTAAAGCTGGAGGAAATTCTGCCTCCAACCGCTCCTTGTCAGCCTTAGCAGATAGCATTGTTTGATCTTTGTTTCCTGGTTTAGAGGACTTTTTTTTTTTTTTAATCCTCACCAGAGGATATGTTTTATTGATTTAGAGAGGGAGGAAGGAGGGAGGGAGGAAGATAGAGATAGAGACGGGAGTGGGGGGGGGTAGAGAGAGAAGCATCAGTGTGAGAGAGAAACGTCAATTGGTTGCCCTCACAGGCACTCTGATGGGGGATCGAACCTGCAACCTAGGCATGTGCTCTGACCAGGGATCGAACCTGCAACCTTTCAGTGTACAGAATGTTGCTCCAACCCACTGCGCCGCCCAGCCGGGGCTGGTTTAAAGGATTTCATTTTTGTCACTGAAGATCCCAGTGTTAATACCTGTGCTGAGGAAGCACGTTTAGCCATTCACTCATCATCTAGCTGTCACCGGCAGTGAGAATCAGCGGACCTCCGCCAGTCGGAGGGAACAGGATGCAGACCCATTGGCGTGAGCTGGAACTCCGTGGTGTGCGCGATCCTCCCTTTGCATTTACGCATCTGGCGATGCCAAGGAGACGGGGATCAGAAACAGTCCATGGAAAATACGCACGTGCAATTTACCATGTCGTCTGACGCGCTGAGGCCAGAGGACACGCTCCCCTGGCCACCTCCACTGCCAGGGGGGCTTTGCCCACCCTTTCGTGCAAATCTGCATTAAACAAACCAGCGCCTTGCCCTGGGCGGGTGCTGGAAAAATAGCCCTAAAATCCTATCAACACTCCACAAAGCTGGTCTAGCTCCCCAAATTTATCTGGACGATGTCTCTATGCCTCAGGATATGGTTTACTCTTTATATACCTTTACTCTTTCATCATTTTGATGGATAATAAAAAAATTTTAAATAAAAATGTTATTCGTGAAAACACGAGGCGAACACAAAAGGTTCCTGGCACGGTGGTCAATGAATAGTAAGAAAAACATTTTTTTTTAGTGATACAGTTCTAGATCCTATAAATCTCAATGAAACTGTCGGCGCCATTAAAAAGAAATCCGTTGTTGTTCAAAAAGGTAAAGGTGGCTCTGGCTGGTGTGGCTCAGTGGATTGAGCACCAGCCTGAGAAATGAAGGGTTGCAGGTTCGATTCCCAGTTAGGGCGCATGCATGGGTTGCAGGCCAGGTCCCCAGTAGGGGGCGTGCAAGAGGCAACCACACATTGATGTTTCTCTCTCTCTCCCTTTTCCCTCTCTCTAAAAATAAATAAATATTTTTTTTTCTAAAAAGTAAATGTTGTATTAAAGGAAGAGCCACATTTTTAAGATTTTTCTCTTGCTGGTGGTGGGATTTACAGAGATTTGAAAATCACTGTAACTAAGATGAAGCACTGGTATATGTTTTTAATGAGATAATGGATGTAAACATTCAGCCCCCCTCTTATCCGTTTCCATGAAGTAGCAAACGTCTACGCCGCCCCCCTGGGGTAAGAATAATTTAAACACAATAACAACTTAAACAGAGGCTGATGGGTTACAGCAGGGAATGCAGAGAACCTGTCGTTAGCGGCATGAACTACCTCAAATAATAACACTGTGATACCGTTAAATTATTTCGATCTATTGAACAGCAAAGTATAAAAGTAGGACCCTGAAGCATGTAGTATTAAAGAGGGAAACCACATGGGCGGGGTTTCTGGAACCCGTCCTCTGCTGGAGAATTCCATCACCGCCCTGAAAACTTACATGAACTGATCTTCCCTCCGTCTCTCACATTGCAACTCGATGCCACATAGCGTTCCAACTTGGACCCTTGCCTCAAGGCCAAGTTCATGTACCAGCTCCTCTGCCCCAGCTCCGACTCTGTGACCTGATTTAGATGATTCATATTCCCAACTGAGTCCATGAGATACTCCTTTCTGTATCATGTTTTCATGCCTGTCTCCCTCAGATTTCCAGATTCCTAAGATCAGTGAATGTATTTTTTTTCTTTAATTTTTTTTTTGTTTTGTCTTTAGAGAGAGGGGAAGGGAGGGAGAGAAATATTGACGTTTGAGAGAGAAGCATCGCTCAGTTGCCTCTGATATGCACCTCAATTGGAGACAGAACCTGCAAGCCAGGCATGTGCTCTGACCGGGAATCGAACCCGCGACCTTTTGGTTTTCAAGACTATGTTTCAACCAACTGAGCCACACCAGCCAGGGGAGGAGGGTGCTTTCCAAACAAGCTTTAAAAAAACCCAAAGTTTGAAAACTTTTTCTTCTACAGTTAAGTTGTTGGCAACTTAAACTTGTCATTTGAGTGAATATTGTGTCAACCTGGTGGGTGGGTGAGATTCCCCACAGCGATGGGTCTGGCTTCGCAAAGGTCAGTGGACCAGGGATGGGCAAAAAAGTATGAAAATACATGAAAGAAAAAGAATGAACACAGGACCTGGAAATGGCCAAAGAATTTATACGGTTTTGCTTAGAGTGGGTACCTTCGAAAGTAAACCATCAACAACTAATTGGCTGAAAACATTTCTAAGACTGATAACTACAGTGGGAGCTCTCCGTTTAAAGTGCTTACACAGCCCTGGCTGGTGTAGCTCAGTGGATTGAGTGCGGGCTGGGAACCAAAGGGTTCCCAGTCAGGACACATGCCTGGGTTGCGGGCCAGGTCCCCAGTGAGGGCCATGTGAGAGGCAACCATACATTGCTGTTTCTCTCCCTCTCTGTCTCCCTCCCTTCCCCTCTCTCTAAAAATAAATAAAAATAAAATCTTTAAAGTGCTTACAGCTGACAAATAAAGGTCGGCCCGCTGGCCGGCGTCTGACCATCGGAATGTATCTACCCATCCACCCATCATTTATCCATCCATCCACACATCCATCATCCATCTGTCTATCCATCATCCATCCGTAGGTACCACTCATTACATTCTCACTGGAGAAGAAACAGGGGAAATGGCTGTTTAGAAAGAACTAGACAGCGAGGACCAATACCACCTGTGCCAGACGTTGTCAGTTAGTTGGTTCCCTGGCTTTTCATGTAAACACATTTCTCTCTTAAAACCCTTATTAAAAAGACAGGGACAAGCTGGATCCCTGTGTGTGTAGTTATCCTTTGGAGTTCAGAATGAAGGATTTTTTTTTTTTTTAACAAATCATGGTTCAATTGGTTCACACACAGTCAGTTTCCAGATTCTTTCTCTTCCCCTTAGTGTCACCTAAACAGGCCGTCCTACCACCAGGGTCTGGAGTGAGCGCATCACGCCGTTCAAACAACAGAGAGCCGAGGAAGGAAAAAAAAACCGAACCAGTCTTCATGTTTAAGTCAGTTAGTCCTTTTTTAATAAATTTGAATTCATTCATCAACAGGTTTCATATTGTATCTATCACTCAATTTTGCTGTTTTTTTTTCATGTCAAATAATACCAAAAAAATTACATCAATGTGCTTAAGCAAAATTGGGTTTTATCTTTACAATGAGATGAGTGAGATCAACATGGGCATCGACCACGACAGCCATCGCCTGCTCCTTCTAGAATGATCCTGTACTTACCGTGAACACACCCACTGACTTGTGACAGAACGTGGGAAGGGGGCCTGGCCCCAGGGAGGGGTCTGGGGAGGGAGCCAATCTTGGGGGGGGGTCGCTGTTTACCCAGGTGTGGGGAGCGGAGTGTTTCAGGAAAACGTGGTGCCTTCAATGCGGTAGAGAAGAGGTAATCGATCCAAGGCACACTAGCTAGTGACCTGGGGAAGTGGAGCCCACCGGGGTAGCTCTCGGCCCCATGGTTCAGTGCACTTGACCCCATGGGTCCCCTCGAGGAGAGCCAGGGTCGGTGCCACGCAGAAACGAGCTACGCCACCAATGGTTCCGTTTGGCACACGTAACATGGCCTGGTTTTCAGGTGGAGGGTTAAAGCAAGCGTCACGGGGCGGTTTGTTCTTTCGAGCCAGGGGATCCCAAATTGGGTCCGTTCTCTTTCTTTGCAGTCACCATGGCGAAAGAGACCCCCATGGCATGGTGTCCCGGATGCTGACAATGAACACCTACAGCCCCAAATGCCTGTCCCCTTAGAAACCAGGCCCGAACCCCTGGGAGGGGCTCCTTGGTGCACACGGCGACTCCAGCGCTGGACAGGGGAGGGGCGCCTGCCACACAAATGACTGAACGTGTGGAAAGTTCTGGGTGCTGGCGTTAACAACACACAATACTGCGGAGGTACTTGGACTTGTCAAACCCGATAGGAATAGGCTCGTGACCTGTGTTCTAGTTCACCTCAGATTCAGAGGGAAATGCAGGTCTCATGGGAACGGCGCGGAGACCTCTCTACAGTCCCGGGGTCGGCAGACAAGGGTGACACTGTGTCACAGGTGACTCATCAGTCTTTGTCTGGGGGCGTCTCGAATGCTCTCCAGAGTGTTGAGCATGAGCTAACGAGATTCTCCTGTACATCTGGAGCCCCTTGGAAGCATTTTGGAAAGACAGGACTAGCTTAGAAAATTAACTTTTTATTATGTCGCGTTGCTGAGAAAGAAAGAGCATTCTACGCAGAATTCCATTTTCCTCTCCTTACTCAAAAGCTCTGGGCGTGGGTAACACTCCCCCAAGCCCCCGCCCAAACAGTCACGTCCAAGGTCAGGTTTAGAAGTAGCGGCCCGGCTCACCCACTGGCTCCAGAGACTACCGTGTGGGAACGAGAGGTTGGGGGGACACAGTGCAACTCAGATGCACCTCTCTCCTGCCGAAGCGGAGTTCCGCCTCTCGGGATTTCTCCCAACTTTTAGAAATGGAGAAGCTATAAAATAATTTCATTAGAAGAAAAGTCGTTTTCTTCTTCAATGGAGTAAAGCAAACACATACCCAAGGATCTTAAAAAGTTTTTTTTTTGTACAGAATATATGTATGTATTTGTGTGTGTAGGTGTGTGTAGTTACAAACACTATTTATAGTATAGCTATTATGTTAACTTCATTGCAGTGTCTACAAAGTGGTAGGCTCCAGTCTTGGTGGCAAAAGCATATAAAAAGCTGAAAAGCTATTATAATTATACCATGCAAATTTATATCCAGAAAACCTCGGGGGAGGAGACTCTGCAGCTGTTCGGAGCCCCGTGGGGTGCCTGCCTTTGCTACGTGGGTACCTCGACTCTATGCGTCAGACATGGTTTGAATCCCTCTTCCGCCAGAAAGAACTCACGTCACGGTTCTGGATAGTATACAGTGTACACTGAAATCGGCCGCTGGCTGCGTGCTATCCACGTTCCTTTGCATTTCGGGGTTCCCCCTTGGCACGTGGAGCTCGCTCTTTGAATTACTGGAGACAGAAAAAGGTACCTGAAGTATTGAAAGGGGTAAGGTCACAGATGTCTTGGTTTCTTTAACATGTTGATGATAAGGCCACTTACAAGGTTTTTCCCCATCTGTTTAACTTTTAAGCTCCCCGGATGTTACCCATGGGGGGAAATAACTGTCCGAGGACAGCGAAAGACCAAGAAATCGCTGGCTAGTCTCTAGATCAAAACAAAACCAGAGAGCAGGATTTGGAGGGGAGAGACGTTGAAGCAAGGTCGGAATGCAGGGAGGGAAAGGATTTTATGAGAATCGGTCCTGGCTCCTAGCTAGCGGGAGACTTTGCGGACTACGTTCCACCTGACCATGGGCTTGGAACGCTTGCGGACTTCCATACATTGAAGGCCCTTACGGCCGCCAAAGGGAAACCTAGTGGTGGTCCGCTCGCCGGGGGAGCCCAGGCCACGCCCACCCGTGGGAAGGTGGTCCCTCCATCTCCATGGAGACCAGGAGTCCCAGTTCTTAGGGAACCGGTTGAGACTCTGGTCTCCGGGTGGAACAGAGTGTGAGGCAGAACGGGCAGCTGGGGACTAATTTAGCAGGACTTTCCGGAAGGGTTCGCTTTTGCGGCTTTCCTCTCCAAATGCTTCCCTTCCCTGGGACATCTGTCTGCCCAACGGTAGCCGTTTCAGTGTATGGATGCCTGTGGTAGAAAGATTGTTTACAAAAAATATATCATCTCTTTTTTGTTTGTTTGTTTCTTTAGAAAGAGCTCATCTAAATAGTAAGTTAAGTTTGCGTCTATGAAACCGGTGCACCTTGTCATGTATCAACGAGCTTTAAAAAGTCCAAATACGGATGAGGCTGTGGATCGGAAGGAAAGTGTGTGTGGCCGGGCTGCTGTCCTTTGCCTCGAGAGAATGGTCGTGGGTCAGTGGGTGATGCGTGTGAGGACCGGTCACCCTCCTGCAGCATCCTAGTTGGGCCGGGAGGGGTCGGATGTGCTTGCGACACGTGTCAGATGCGGAAATAAAAGCATGAGGGTGGGTCTTGGTTTCCGACATGGAACAGAAGTGGTTTAGCTTCCATCGGAATTCTAGATGACAGAAAGGAGTCACCGTCACAGAAAAGTAGGACATCGCATGCTGCCGTGAGAGCGAGCATAAGAACCGAAATCGGGTAAATATACATACATATGCATATTATGCAAATATATTTCAGAGTAACATACAATGTTATTTATAAAGAGGGACTGGTAACGTAAAGACGAGAGGGAACGTCATCCTGGATGGTTGGACCTTGGAGGAACAAATAACCTGAGACGTCTATGTTTCCTGTGAAATACCAGGCCCGGACATCCGTACGGGAAATAGGGAGCACGTGTTCAGTGACAGGAATGGCAACGGGACATGGCCACTGAGCCCCCACGGGACAGGCGAGCCGATCCACTCGGAGTGAACACAGAAAGACGCTGTACAGCGGAGTACTTACAAGGAGAAGCCGCCCGTTCGCGAGCGGTTTTTCCAGGATGGGTGTTCAGACGTCCGCGTGGGTGCTGGCCACGTGTGACCCAGCCGGTGAGCCGCACCCACACGCCCAGTGCAGAGGCAACCGTCCGAGCAAGGAAAGCCACCCCACCGCCGAGAAAGCCGACAAGCCTTCGCTTAGTAAACTGAAAGAGAGGGTGTGAAGTGCGGGATTCGTCTGGAACGGTCAACGGCAACTGTCTTGGTTTCTGAAGACTCAAGAGTGTCTTTCCGATGCTTCAACTAAAACCGCTAACTCAGGACAAGAAAGGACAGAGTTTGGGATGATATCATGTTTCGCGCCCTCATTCTCAAGGCATACTATGTAGACAACGCTTGTCCCTTTCCATTAAAAAGGAAAAAAAAAAAAAAAAGAACTATGACTTTCTTTCATATGCATCCTGTGTTACATTTGTCCAAGGCTGCAAAATGCATGTATGTGTCTCTGCTTTACCTGCACACGGGTGCGTACACCTGTGTGCAAAAAACATAGACACATACATCCTCGTGTACACGTGTATTTTATATATATGCTGAGAAAGTCCACATATATATACAACTGCGTATGTCTATGTGTGCGCGCGCGTGCGCGCGTGGGGGTGTGTGTGCACAGGTATAAAAACTGGACAGGCAAAGTAATATTCCGCTTGGTGTCGTTGAAGGAAGTCTTTGAAAAACCCGGTCCGGTCGCTCAGTTAACATAGTACAGCCAGTACACGAGGTTGAAGAGGGAGAAAGTGAACGGGAACACGATCCGGGACCAGCGGTCTATGGCGTTCACGTCGGTCAGGTCGGGGATCTTGATCTTGAGCTGCGAAGACCTCCTGCGCAGGTGCGTCTTCTTGTGCGCCAGGCCCCTGTCCCCGAAGTGCCGGTGCCCCTCCCGGGGCACGCTCTGTTTCCTGTACTGGATTCCTGAGTTGTCGAAGGATATTGCTGAATTCCGCGTCTCGCCCACGCCGCCCGCCACCTCGTTCATCTCGCTGTGGACCTCCAGGGACGTCAGCAGGATGTTCCCGTGCGCGTCCGCCTGCCAGGGG
>PVJI01034668.1:0-10283 GCA_004026765.1 Micronycteris hirsuta | reverse complement strand
AATATGATATGCAGCAGAAATTCTTTATCTTTACTGCTTCCATTTTTTCTCACATAGTATAATGGAAAGAGATACTATTCAAGGTCAAGATTTAATACTATTAGTATTTTGTACTGCTTTATGAAGAGCATTCCGAAATGAATCTATGCAACCGTCACTTTAAAAACTAAATCACAGTGTGTAGAAGTGAAGAATGTAATGATTCCTAGAAAACTTTGGTGCCATTGTCAGATTCATGCCAAGATGCATGTAATTTTACCCAACATTAATTTTGCACCAGTAGAGCAAATATAAACACAGTGAAATGGAAGATAAATATTAATATTATTTGAAGATATCTTTGACATCACAGATAACTTGAAAGTTTCTTGGAGGGCTCCAGCATCTTTGGAGCACACTTTGAAAACTGCTGTCATGGGTAGTGAGAAATAAAGAAAAAGTCAAAGCTTTAAAATTTTAAATATCTGCAAGGAATGGCATATATATATTTTTAAATTCTTAATAAATATAATAAATTTACAATGTTTGTATTCTAGAAATTGTGTTGATTCCACAAAAGGAATGTACAGGGTTGGAGAGAGTCACATTTCAGAGTTTCCAGTAGGACATTATTTAATAGTTCAGCTAAGAAGCAACAGGAAACTGAAATAGGTAACAATTTCATTGATGGGGAAAAGATAAACAAGGATTAAGATTATTTTAGGAGCTAATAAAGACAGATAACTGTTCAATAAAGGGATTAAGCCAAAATACAGTGCTCATTAATGCTTCAGATACCATATTTTGTTAACCAAGTACATAATGAAGTTATCATGTAAGATGGAGAGGCTGGTCGGATGCGTATTCAGTTGAGTTTAAGAAAATATATTGCCATACATTGTATATGCTTTTTTTTTTGTCTGAATATCCTTTATTTTCACAGGTTTTGTTTGAATTCAGTCATTTCGTTAGGGCAGGGTGGTGGGCACTATGGCCGGAAATACATGGGTTTAAGGCTGAGAAAACTCGCTTGGCATCCAAGCGCTGCAGTAATGTTGTGTGACCTTGATAATGCTGTGTGACCTTGATAATGCTGTGTGAACTCGATAATGCCGCGTGACCTTTGCAACATTGCTTAACCCCTCTTAACAGCAATCTCATCACCTATAAAATGGGGAGAGGAACATCTAGCTCAAATGTGGAGATAGTAAAGGAGATCTTACTAGCCCAGTACTTAGTAGAGCAGCTGTTCAATAGAATGTACTCTGATGAATAACAATGTTCATTGTATATGCTTTTTAAAAACATGTTAATGTTATATACTTATAAAAATAATAGTTAAATATATAATAAGACATTAATAAGTGGTAGGAAATATGCTTGGAAAAGGAAAAGGTACTAGGGAAACTGACACATATCAACAATACAGATAAATTCATAGGAAGCTATGCAAATTCTTCCTCTAGCTGTACATTTTATACACCTAGTTTCCTGTGTCTTCATCTCTGATCTTTAGTATCCAACACAAGGCATGTGATATAGAAGAATTGTTTAAAAATTGTTGCATGAGTCTGTCAATAGAACAATAAAAATCATCAAGGGACAAAGCCAAAAATAGAAGTCTGAGAGGGTAACATTTATGAGGATAGCAGAATAAGTACATAAAGACAGATGACAATAGTATTAGTCAAGGGGTTGACTGAATAGTACAAAATAGCTGCTTAAAAACTTGAGTCTAAGAAATAATTTAATCATTCAATAAATAATAAAGGCAGCAGATGAATGATGAAGGGATGCTTTATTTCTTATTTTTATTTATTTATAATTGAATTTATTGGAATGACATTGGTTCACAAAGCCACACAGGTCTCAATTGTACAACTCAATAAACATCATCTGTACAACTGTGCTGTGTTCCCATCACCCCAACAAAGTCTCTTTCTGTCACCCTCACTTTGCACACCTCAACCTAGCTCCAATCCCCCTTTCTCTCTGGTTATCACCACACTGTTGTCTGTGTCTATGTGTTATGTGTTTATGTTTTTTGACTAATTAATTCCTTTACCATCTTTCATCTAGTCCCCAACACCGCCTGACAGCTGTCAGTCTGTTCCATGTATCCATGCCTCCGTTTCTCTTTTGTCCTGTAGTTTATACTGTTCATTAGATACCACATGTAAGTGAGATCATATGGTATTTATCTTTGTCTGATAGGCTTATTTCACTTAATTTAATAATCTCTAGGTCCATCCATGCTATCACAAAAAAGTAATATTTCTTTAAAAGTACCACAGCTTTTTACCCACTCATCTATTGATGGGCACTTGGGCTGTTTCCAGATATTTGCTATTGTAAATAAGGCAAAAATGAACATAGGAGTGCATATATTCTTTCAAATTAGTGTTTTGGGATTCTCAGGACATATTCCTAGAAGTGGTATCGCTGGGTCAAAGGGCAGTTTTGATTTTAATTTTTTGAGGAAACTCCGTAATGTTTTCCACAGTGGCTGCACCAGTCTGCATTCCCGCCAACAGAGCACAAGGGTTCCCTTTTCTCCACATCCTCTCCAACACTTGTTGCTTGTTGATTTATCGATGTTAGCCCTTCTGACAGGTGTGAGGTGCTATCTCATTGTGATTTTTATTTGCAACTCTCTGATTATTAGTTATATTGAACATTTTTTCATATGTCTATTGGCTCATCTCTATGTCCTCTTTGGAAAAATGTCTATTCAGGTCCTTTGTCCATTTTAATAGGACTATTTGTCTTCCTGTATAAGTTTCTTTTATATTTTGGAAATTAACCCCTTATTAGATTATTATTGGCAAATACGTTCTCCCATACAGTGGGTTCCCTTTTAATTTTGTTGATACTTTCTTTAACTGTGCAGAAGCTTTTTAGTTTAATGTAGTCCCATTTGTTTATTTTTCCTTTGTTTATCTTGCTTGAGGAGATATATCAGCAAAAATGTTGTTGTGGGATCAATGGAAGAGAACAGAGAGTCCACATGCCTTTATGGTCAATTAATATTTGACAAAGGAAGCAAGATCTATGATGGAATAAATACAATCTCTTCAATAAATGATGTTGAGAAAATTGGACAGGTGCATGCAAATAAAATGAAACTAGACCACTAATTTATACAATACACAAGAATAAACTCAAAATGGGTAAGTCATGAAACCATGAAAATCCTAGAAGAAAATGTAGGTAGTAAAGGGATACTTAAATACTAATTTTAGGAAAATTAACTAGAATTTAATATAATTTTGTCTTACACAATATCAAGAAAAATGACATCCCTGGCTGATGTGGCTCAGTGAATTAAGTGCTGGCCTGTGAACCAAAGGGTTGCCTGTTCGATTCCTGGTCAAGGCACATGCCTGGGTTGCAGGTCAGGTCCCCTACTGCGGGGTGCACACGAGTGGCAACCACACATCGATGTTTCTCGCCATTTCTCCCTCTCTCCCCTTCTGTCTAAAAATAAATAAATAAAATCTTTTTTAAAAAAGAATAACAAAGTGTTAATATTAACAATAATCTACTAGTGAAAACTAGCAGTAAACTTTTCTCTATAGTTAAGCAAGAGTTTTTAAGCATGAAATCAATGGAAAAAGCATATAAAAAACGATGATAAATTTACTGGAGAGTATTATTCTAAGTGAAATAAGCCAGGCGGCTACAGATAAATATCATATGATCTCACCTATAAGTGGAACCTAATGAACAAAACAAACAAATGAGCAAAATAGAACTGGAGACATGGAAATAAGGAATAAACTGACAATGAACAGAGGGAAGGGAGGAGGGGTAGAGTGGGGAAAAGAAGGGGAAGAGCCTAGTCAAGAAACAGATATGAAGAACCATGGACATGGACAACAGGGTACGGATTGACTGTGGGAGCAGGTGTTGAGCAGGGTGAGGGAGAGCAATGAGCAATGGGAAAACATGTGGGACAACTGTAACTGAACAACATTAAAAAATAGATTATCAGAAGGGTTTAATGGAAAAATGTGAAATTACCAAATAAAAAATTAAAATATGCAAATGTTAGAAATAAAGATAGAGATACGATACCAGTTTTCATAATTTATAAAGAAGATATAAAATGTATACCTATGTACCATATTTTTCTGACCATAAGACACACTTAGGTTTTAGACAAGGAAAATAGGAAAAATTTTTTTTGAAGCAAAAAATGTGGTACAATATTTAATAACATAAATAACATTCAAACTATAATTCAGCTACATTCAGACTATAAGACACACCTACATTTTCCTCCAAAATTTGGGGGGGGAAATGTGTCTTATAGTCAGAAAAATACAGTGTATATATATATATATATATATATATATATATATATATTTATTTATTTTTTTATTTTTTTTTTTTTTAGATTTTATTTATTTAGTTTTAGAGAGAGGGGAAGGGATGGAGAAAGAAAGGGAAAGAAACATCAATGTGTGATTGCCTCTTGCATGCCCCATATTGGGCACTTGGCCCACAACCCAGACATGTGCCCTGACTGGGAATTGAACCAGCAATGTTTGGTTCACAGGCCAGCACTCAGTCCACTGAGCCACACCAACCAGGGCTCTATGTATAATTTTTAATTTTTCCTTTACCTACTACTTTTATGCTCAGAGTCCTGGAGAGAGTAAAAGAATATAATGATGTACTACAAGAAAAAATAGGCTCCTGGGAAAATATTGTTTATGTTATGCTTAATCAAAGTCATATTATGTACTAAACTTTTTATATTCATTTTCACATTAAATATTTATTTGTGGAAATAACATAAAGATATTTTGCTGTTAAGATTTGAAGTCAAGTCCTTATTAATGAACATATTTGAATGAAAGTTTAGGGAGAAACTTTTCTTGTTTAGTTGAAAAATGTCGAAAATAGACACAACCCAATGTAAATGGAGGTGAAAGAATATTTTAATTCACTGCTCTTATAAAAATAAATTAATGTAGTTTCTGTTTATTTTAAATAAATAATGAATATTATTTCCTGTGTGAGTTTGTGTGTATAGGGAGGGTGGGGAGAATGGGAGGGAGATATTGAGAGAAAGAGGGAATTAACACAAGAAATAAATAATAACCACTTTTCTCGTGTAGGCACAATTTCTTGAGAATCTCTTGCTATAGAGAATCAGAGGGTATTTCTCAGTAATATTCAAACTGATATTTAACCATCTCCCTGTTCATACCTTATCCCCTTCAGTATTTAGCCATATTAATTTTCCTCTTGATTAATTTTGAATATTATATTTGTGCTTATTTTCACCTCAGTGTTTATAATTGAATGTTCAATATTATTTCTGAGTATGCACTTGTTAAAATAAAGGGAACTGCATACCTAGTGAATAGTAATTGAATAAATAATACATATTTGTCCAATATTCATAAAAGTGTCAAATGAGTACCTGAAATGCTTTCCCATAATATGTTCAAATGCAATGTGAACAAGATACCTATGTCCAGTAATGTTAAATTTCCACATTCTTCCTGTTTTTCCTCATCTTTCTACTTCTATTTTTATGTTCCTCATTCCTGTCTTCACAATGTGAATGTCACAAACCCTAACATACTTATTAGTAGTAAATATATTAACAGGGAAGCCATTCTATAAAGAGATAATGAAATAACTACATTTCTAGTAATTTGTCAAGCAAAATAAAAAAAAGTTTTCTACCAGTAATTAAGAAGGATCAGCTGGATTCTTCCATCTGTTTTGGGAGCATGAATCCCCTACTCCCTCAAGAATGATTATGTTGATTGTATCCCTCAAGGAACCTTCCTTTTATCCAATGAAAGGCCACATTAGCAGTGTAATTTGGGAAGCTCTGGTAAGTTACACACATGCATCTTCAGTCACTCTTATTCTGTGTTCATAAGTAATTAAATGTCTTCTTATATTGGCACTTAATTATCTTGACTAATGAACAGATATATAATAAGTTTGTCAGAAAATAATGTTTACTTTTTTCTTTTTTAATATCACAAAACTCTTCCAGACCATCCTAATATTTCTCCAAATTGAAATATCCCTTTAACCCTTGCAATCATATCTAGAAGATAACATAAGAGAAAATCTATGTGACCATAGGTTTTTAATGAGTGTTTAAACACCAAAAGCACAATCCCATGAAAAAAATTGATAAATAGGACTTCATTATTTGTGACAAATATAATGGCCTAATGTAATACATTAGTAATGGGGAAATTGAGTGTGAGAAATATGGGAATTCTATTATATTTGCAATTTTTCTACAAATCTAAAACTTTTCTAAAATAAAATATTTATTTTAAAGAAAGTAAGAGCAATATTTTTAAATGTTAAAAGTTTGATGTCATTCTTATTGAAATCCTTCCTATTCTATGTTTAAAACAAAAAGTCCATTAATATTACTTGTAAGATCTTCTACATGCTTGGAAACTCCCTGAATGCTATGGTACTGTCTGTCTGTGAAGACGTGTCTTGAACCACTCACTACCTTACTGCACTCCACGATCCAGATTCCCTCTTTTTCAGCCCCTCACTCTCTAGCTGAGTTATTCACTCATTCAGATGTAAGTAGAAGTGAATTTTGCCATTTCTAGGCCTAGCCAATAATGCTTCCCAGTGCTGCTTCATTTCATTATGCCTTTTGATTTAATGCAATGAAAATGACAATGACCTGAAATGTTACATGAAAAAGAAATTAATTTCTTGTAGTTTTCAGTCACTAAATATTAGATTATCTGCTATTATAGCTTAGCCTTCCAGAAATGATATAAGGTTGTAATGAAGTTAAATAATAAAATAGATATAAAATTTATGGAATTTTACTACTGGCACATAGTAAATACTATGTAATTCATGGCTCTTATTATTGTGATTTTAAAAATCGTTCTTATATTATTTTATCTGGTATAGTGATCTGTATTTTATGTGTATTTATCTTCTAAGCCTAAAGGTTGAAACCTGATATATTTTAAAGACTTGGTTGTAGAATCTGTATCTGACTTATCCTCTAATTTTCTACAATATCTGTTTTTTATGCCTTTTACTTAGTAAGGTGCTTAAACACATAAGTGGAACTAAGATAGTTTCTATTGATGTTCCCAAAGTTGGAATGCACCTCCAATTACATACTATTTACAGTAATTATATTTTTAAACATGACCCATTCATTTACGCATACTTAAAAAATCACACTGTTGATAATTTGTGAATATATTTTATATTAAGGTATTTTTCTTCATATTTATGAATTCCCCTAAGTTTTTAATGAAAAATGATATATTGTATTTGTTCAAGAATCAAGTTTTCTAAATTTATGAACCTAATACATTTATTCTTAAATATCTAGACTTTTGTAACCCGACAATCATTCATTCCTCCTCTTATTGTTAACAGGGAATACATAGAGTTAAAGATGAAACTGTCTATGCCCACCAGGAAACGAGAGGATCAAAAACTATAGTACATTTACACCATGGAATACTACACAGCAGAAAGAAAGAAGGAGCTCCTACCATTCATGACAGCATGGATGGATCTGCAGAGCATTATGCTAAGTGAAATAAGCCAGGTGGTGAGGGACAAATACCACATGATCTCACCTGTAAGTGGAACCTAATCAACAAAACAAACAAGCAAGCAAAATACAACCAGACACATTGAAATAAAGAACAAACTGACAGTAACCAGAGAGGAGAGGGGAGAGGTATAATGGGAGAAAGTAGAGGAAGAGCCATCAAGGAACATGTATGAAGGACACATGGACAAAGCCAAAGGGGGTAGGTTTGAAGGTGGGAGGCAGGGATGGGTGAGGCAGGGAGTGTGGTGTGGTGGGAGAAAATGGAGAAAACTACTTGAACAACAATAAAAAAATTAAAAAAGATGAAGCTGACTATGAGCTGACATCAAATAAGAGGCTTTAAAAATGTCTCCACAGAATTAGGAAATAGTATATACAGCTACATTATTTCTAGATCAGAAACAGTTTTTTTATGTTGTAAATTAATGCTTACACCAATATGAACTGTTAAATACTCTCCTAAACATCTGTTATTTGTTATGTATACAAGCCCGTAGAGAGGAAGCAGAGGAAAGGCTGCTGTTCTAATGCAGTTGACATCACAATCAGTAGCACATCATTGCATCTTCAAGAAAAATCTTAAGGTATAAAAGGGCCAATAAAACATCATTTATTGTTTGAGTAATATGGATATTTGCCTCAGGCTTTCTATTTGGATTACCTATAGAAAAATGGTTTGCAAAACAATTTAATAGTATAGAACTGGGGTGATTTATTTAATAGTGAGTCATATGTCCCACACTGTAAACTAAATATATTAGAAAGTTTAATATCAACAATTGAACAATGATATATTTTTAGTACTATTAATAACCTAAATTTTTTAGATTAAGTTTTCCATACTTCCACTTTTTACTCAACTTTAAATATTCTAATTAAAAAAGTATTTCTAAAGTATTCTATTTAAATCAGCCATTAACTTTTTATTCCATATGGATAAAAATAAGCAAAATTAGAAGTATATTAATGTTCTTCAGTAAAGAAATACATCTCTTAATATTATATCTTTTAATATTATATCTTTTATATACATTTTTGATTAAATATTTAAATATTTTTTGTAATTTCTTAATTGTTTTCTTTTTGCATTCAAGCTACATATTATGTTTGTAGTCACATAGTCAACACATGAAACATACAGATAACTTATGTGGCTGTGGGGGAGGGGGAATTATTTGGGTTATCAAATGAATTTTGTTAGGCTGCAAATTGTTTCCATGTTTTATATTTGAAAAATTATTATAATATACAAAGTACAATTAATAAAGGTAATTGAAAATTAGAAACAAAAATTTTAAATGACAAATTAAGAAAATAGACATCAGGAATCTGAGTGGTGGTATGATAAGAAAGCAAAGCAGGAATTATGATAACCTTTTAGGGTTGCTCATCAATCTCTGCAAATTACTTGGGGCACCACCATTATTGTTATCACTATCAGCAATAACACCACCACCATGACCACCACCACCACCATCAACACTAGTTATTATTAGTAAAGCCCTGAGAATATTTCAATTAGAAATGTTATATGAACTTGGAGAAAAGTACATTTGGTAAAGATTTCAAGCAAATGAGAAACCCTCACTATGAGGAAATATTTTTCAAAATTTGAATGTAATAATTAACTTTTCTCTTAACTTAAGTATGAGAATAAACCGAAGAATATAAACTTGATTTTGAAATGAAAGAACATGTTAAACATTAGAATCTTGTTATTCATGAAATTGAGATTATATAAATGCCAAGAGAAAATGAATTAAGAGAGGTTGCTGCATTCATGAAAAAGGACGATATTTTTGAAGCAGAAAAAAGGGAAGATAGTACAGAATTCCAGCTCTTTTAGTCAAAATTATTCACCTAATCTTTATTAGACTTTTTTTTAACTGTAATCAGGTATATGACTTTACTCTTAGCTATAAAGTTTTGTAATGTAAATAATATACATTCCACACACTCTTATCATGTCTGGCATGATATAGTGTAATTACTTAAGGGTAGGCACAAACTCCTCAATATGGATTATTAAGGCAGTTTGAACCAATTCATAAAATATGTTTTATAGACATCAATTCTAAGGACTTTTCTTTTTTGGCAATCTCTGTGAGCCTGGTGAAGCCTGACACACAGCCTCTGCAGGCTGTGAATGAAGAAGCCATTAATGTCGGGTGTGGGGATGGGCTCCTTGGCTCATAGAACCCAGGGAGTATTATATTTTATGACTCATTAAAAGTATGAGAAGAAGAACAAATAGGTATTCAAATGTGCATATTCTTTTCTATTCCAGAGTCATTAAATATTCCTCTTTTTATGAGCTGTCGCAACGCACCTCTAAGGTGAGTTTTATCTTTGGTGTTATTTTCCTAATTATTAGACCTGTGGGTAAGATGTAGAACTATATCTTTAAAGGGTAAGCTGTAGGTTTGATGGTGGCAGAATCAAACTGCCTTATTATAGGATAGGCAGGTAGACAGTTTCTTTTTGAGGGTAAAATCACGTAAGTCATACAGTCTATTTGAGAAGAATTCTTGAAGAATTTAAAGGATTTTAGATTTTTCTACATGATATTCATGAACTTGAATACTTATGTTTTAAATGACCACATATTCTAAATCCAAAAATAGAGAACAAAATTGTTTACCCTTAAAAGATGGATCATACAAACAATGTAATTTTGGGGGGAGATAGCTCTTACGTTCTTGTCCATCAA
>PVJI01034667.1:0-10280 GCA_004026765.1 Micronycteris hirsuta | reverse complement strand
ACAGATTTAAATCGGCTCCACCAAACCTAAGCAGGGTTAAAAACAAAAACCAAAACCGAGGCACAGTGGCAGCCAATACCTAAAAGGCAAAGACAAGGAGAAATCTTAAAAGCAAACGACAGTGCTTTTAAAGGAGGAAAAATAAACTGGAGGCTTACTTTAAAAAATGAAGAGAATAGAATGATAGTTTTAAGTGCTGAAAGAAAGCAACCACCAATGCAGAATTAGTTCTCCAACCAGGAGAAATACCCCTTAAAACAAAGGCAATAAATCTCATCTCAGACTAACAAAAATGTTAGAGAATTCATCACTATCAGATGTATATTAGAAAAAGAGTAAAAGAGGGTTTTTTTTTTAAGGCAGAAGGAAAATACGAAAATACAGGTAGAAATGGAAAACAATAGAAAGTGTAACTATTTGGCATAATTTAAACAGGTAATAATGTCCTTGGCTGGTGTAACTCAGTGGATTGAGCACGGTCAGGGAACCAAAGGGTCCCGGTTTGATTCCCAGTCAGGGCACATGCCTGGGTTGCAGACCAGGTCCCCAGTGAGGGCCATGTGAGAGGCAACCACACATTGCTCTTCCTCCCTTCTCCTCTCTCTAAAAATTAAAAAACAAAAGGTAATAATGTTTTGTGGAAGTTAAAGTGTGCATGGAAATACCCAGGACAACATAGCATGGAGGATGGGACAGTGGGGAGTGGAATTAATGTGCTGAAGGTGCTTATTTTAAAAATATATTATATTGATTATGCTATTACAGTTGTCCCAGATTTTTCTCTTTATTCCCCTCCACCCTGCACCCCTCTACCACCAACATTCCCTCACCTTAGTTCATGTCCATGGGTTGTACATATAAATTCATTTCCCATACTATTCTTAACCTCCCCCTGTCTATTTTATATCTACTATTTATGTTACTTATTCCCTGTACCTTTTCCCCCATTCTCCCCCACCCCCACCCTGCTGGTAACCCTTCATATGATCTCCATTTCTGTGATTCTGTTCCTGTTCTAGTTGTTTGCTTAGTTTGTTTTAGTTTTAGGTTCAGTTGTTGATAGTTGAGAGTTTGTTGTCATTTTACTGTTTATATTTTTGACCATCTTCTTTTTCTTGGATAAGTTCCTTTAACTTTTTATATAATAAGGGCTTGGGGATGATGACTCCTTTACCTTGATGTTGTCTGGGAGGTACTTTATCTCCCCTTCCATTCTAAATGAGAGCTTTGCTGGGTAGAGTAATCTTGGATGTAGGTCCTTGCCTTTCATCACTTTGAATACTTCTTTCCAGTCCCTTCTTGCCTGCAAGGTTTCTTTTGAGAAATCAGCTGATAGTTTTATGGGCACTCCTTTGTAGGTAACTATCTCCTTTTTTCTTGGTGTTTTTAAGATTCTCTCCTTATCTTTAATCTTGGGTAATGTAATTATGATGTGCCTTGGTGTGTGCTTCCTTGAGTTCAACTTCTTTGGGACTCTCTGAGCTTCCTGGATTTCATAGAAGTCTATTTCCTTTACCAGATTGGGGAAGTTCTCCTTCATTATATTTTCAAATAAGTTTTCGATTTCTTGCTCTTCCTTCTCCTTCTGGCACCCCTATGATTCAGATGTTGGAATGTTTAAAGTTGTCCTGGAGGTTCTTAAGCCTCTCCTCATTTTTCTGAATTCTTGTTTCTTCATTCTATTCTGGTTGAATGTTTATTTTTTCCTTTTCATCCAAACCATTGATTTGAGTCCCAGTTTCCTTCCTGTCACTGTTGGCCCCTTGTATATTCTCCTTTATTTCCTTTTTCATAGCCTTCACTTTTTCCTCTATTTTGCAACCACACTCAATCATTTATGTGAACATCCTGATTACTAGTGTTTTGAACTTTGCATCTGATAGGCTGGCTATCTCTTCATTGCTTAGTTATATTTTTTCTAGAGCTTTGATCTGTTCTTTCATTTGGGCCATTTTTTTTCTTGGCGTTTTCTTGCCTATTACATGTAAGGGGCAGAGCCTTAGGTGTTCACCAGGGCGGGGTAATCCACATTGCACTGTGTTGTGGTGCTGTATGTGGGGAGGGGTCTGAGAGGGAACAGTGCTGCTTGCTCCGCTCTCTGCTGGCTTTCAGTCACTTCGCCCACTACCCACAAGCATATTGGGCCCTTCTGTGCTGATTCCCGGGTGGGTGGGCTTGTGTATGTTCTAGGACCCTGTGGATCTCTCCAATGAACTCTCCTGTGAGACTGGCAGTTTCTCCTGCCACCACCTCCCCCGCCACAGGTGTTTTCAGTCAGAGGTTTCGAGGCTTTATTTCCCTGTTGGAACCCTGGGTTGTGCGGGCTGTCTTGCTCCCCAGTTGCTCCTCCCAGTTTATTCACAAGTGAACAGGGGGACGCCCCGTCTGCCAGCCGTCGCCTTGCTATGAGTCCTCTTCACCCAGCTGGCCATCTCCGCCCCTCCTTCTGGTCTGGGTGAGTGTTTCTTCTTTAACTCCTTGGTTGTCAGATTTCCATACAGTTTGATTTTCTAGCAGTTCTGGTTATTTTTGTTTTTAAATTTGTTGTTGTCCTTCTTTTGGTTGGGCAAGGAGGCAAAGTGTATCTACCTATGCCTCCATCTTGGCCGGAAGTCCTGTGTTGAAGGTTCTTGAATCGTTGGAAAATTTATATGATAATCGAATAAACCATGGATACATGTTGTAATCTGCAGGGCATGAAAGAAGAGGGAAACGAAGAATAAGCTAAGAGAGGGGGAAATAGAATAAGAAAAATATTTGATTAATCTAAATGAAAATTGAAAGAAAAGTTACAGAAAATACTAGAACAAATGAAAATTAAATAATAAATGGACATATTCAAACCCAAATACATTAGTAGCCACAGGAAATATGAATATATTTATTTCATTAAACTGGAGTAAATTAAAGATTCATGAGTGCAATCACTAAAAATAGTGAAAGAAAGTAAAACTAACAACCAACATAATTGATTAATTGAGAAGAAGGAGAAAGGGAAGTAACAGAAATGTAGAACACGTGGAACAAATAGAAAAACTTAAAGCGGCATACTTAAATAACACAGATGTACCAAACATAATATTAAACACAGACTAAATATTCCAATTACAAGACAGATGGACTGTTATGCATACATAAAACCCCACTGAGACTCACGAGAGACCTACCCTAAATAGAAGGATATGGAAAGTTTGAAGATAAACTGGTGGGGTGTTGCTTCCCGGCAATTGCCATCAGTTTGGCTCAAAAAAACTCACAAAAATTCTTATAGGTTTGGATGTTTTTTACATTGACAATATAACGGAAAAGGAGTTCAACTGGAAGTTATAGGAGCCAGGTTCCTTTTCCAGTTCTTGCACTTTGCTCTGAGGATTTATTCAATGAAGCAGAACAACCCGAAGCAGGAAGGGCTAAGGGATTCTCATTGGACTCAGAGTTTACACAGTATTCTGGGAGGTTGGGGAGAATTCAATGGCTGGACGTTGCCTCTGGGTCTGTGGGAAGCCTAATATCTCTGCAGGCTGAGCAGGGCAGGCAGTCGGGAAGGAAAGCTGAAAGTGAGCCTGAGGTCGGTGAGGACAAAATGGAACCCACAGACGCATTGGAATCCTCGCTGTGTCTCTGCCTCCAACCTGGAGCGCAGGCATGGCCTGCAGAAGGAGCTAGAGAAGCTGGAGGAGGACACCTGGCAGAAACTGGGGGAACCGTGGCCCTGGAGGACGGTGCATGCCAACAAGGGAGCCCGCAGAGCAGCAGCAGTGTGCACAGAGCTGCTTCAGGTACCTGCAGTCCACGTCTCCTGAAGGCGCAGGCGAGTCCCATGTCTTCCAAGCCTTGTGCTCACTTTCCTCCACATTAGTTTGTTAGTCTCTTCACTGAATTCCTACTGTATTTTCCACTGGTCTCACCCGGACTGGAAAATAATTGTCTCCTAGGCCTTGTTTTTGTTTTAAGGACTCTAATGCCCTTCCCCCCCATACAGTGAGGGGTCCATCATTGGGTGATTAATCTTAGTTAATTGGTTAATAGATTGATAGCAGAATTATTATTGTCTCAGAATATTTGACCATTAGCCACAGCCAACATGAAAGCAGTAGAATTTTCCAGTAAAATTCTTTTTTTAACTAGTATTTTCAAAGAGTGACAGTTTAAGTTTTAGATAGAGAGGATTCTAGAAAAATTAGCAAAAAGCCATGCCAACTGTGAAATCCCACAGGTTCAGTGGCATTTCCACGTTGGGTAGAGTGGGCCCTGCTTGAACTTATCACCACCATTGCTCAGGAGAGACACAGTTCTTGCAGCCTTGAAAGGAGACCGTGGGGGTGGGAGCAGCAGGGTCAGCACGATAGTGCAGACGAAACGGGGCTACATGGTCCGCCTGACAAGCTCGAGGGGGGCCCGCGTGGTGGCCTTAAGGCTCAGACCTAATGCGTCCACACAGGGTGAAATTAAAACTTTTAACTGAAAGCAGGTCATGGTGGACAGTCATGGCTCAGGCTGGAATCTTTCCTGACAAAAGTCCGTCTTTGCCTTAATTAAGCCTGTCTGTTTTCTTTTTGCATCTACAATAACATGGCTTTGGAATGTCAAATTTCCCTTTTTCGGACCCCTCAAAGTACAGGCACCGCCCCAGGGGGAGACCAGAAATCTCCTCCGTTGTTACCGTTACCTGTTCATTGTTGACAGTGACCTGTCTTGTCTCCAGCAATGTAAAAGAGGTGTGTGTTCATCGTTTTACTTTTTATCCAATCTCAGAGGTTTCCCCTGTACCCCTCCCCACTCTGCTTTCTCCCACTTCCCTCATCTATCACCAATGGATTTCAGTCCGCTGCGCCACACCGGCCAGGGCTTCCGATGGATTTCATGTCACCCACTCATCTTCTCTTTTGACTGTGATGTATCAGATAAGGTGCAAACCTGCCATTCTCAGGAGCATTTTCTCAATCCGATGAGGTGTTGCTTCCTGGCAATTGCCATCAGTTTGGCTCAAATCAACTCACAAACATTCTTGTAGGTTTGGATGTTTCTTACATTGACAATGTAACGGAAAAGGAGTTCAACTAGAAGTTACGAGATGTGGGCTCTCTTTCCAGTTCCTGCACTGTGCTCTGTGACCATGAGGGAGAGCCCAGATCTCGGGAGCCTGCTCCCTGTTTCTGTTGATGGAAGCGCAGACACCCCCAGCCTTCGAGAGCAGCCTGTCTGTGGACAGCAGCAAACAGTTTTGACAATAGACTAGGATGCCTTTCAGACCCTCGGCAGTGGTCTTTCCAAACAATGCCGGAAAGAGAACTCCACAGGCCCAGGGAGAGGGAAAGGGCCCACTTCAATAGCACAATAGATGTGGCAAAGGTTTCATGGAAAATTCATCTTTTTAAGATCATGGATTCAAAATTAAATATAGATGCTGCTACAGTTTCTACTAAAACTGCTTGACGATTGTATAGAGCTTTAAATTTTTCTTTTCAAATGAGGCTAGAGAAAGCTTTAAAACTTTTTTATTGTTGTTTAATTACAGTTGTCCTTATTTCCCCCACCCCCATTATTCTCTCTGCCTGGCCCCCCTCCCCTCCCACATTCAATCCTCCCCATTGTCCTTGCCCGTGGGTCCTTTATACATGTTCTTTGACTTGGCCCTTACCCTTCTTTCCCCCCATTACTCCCCCCTCCGGTCACTGTCAGTTTGTTCTTTACATGAGAGATAGCTAAGCTTTGGCAGTAAGAAAATTCAAAGCTAGGAGTATATATGGCTTGGATGCGACAGGTTTCAGCGGATTTGACTTCCATTTGCAGGTTTTTATACTCAATGGGAATGGGAATGTAATCAAGGAAAAGTTTTTTCTATCTATAGTCCCATGTAATAAATGGAAGGGCATTCTGTTTAATGAAAGGGGAGATCAGCAAGTCAAAGGCCCTCACCCAGAGAGTTAAAGGAAAGGAATGAAAGGACCTGTGGTAATAATAGGGAATGCTGGGGAGTGTAGCACGCCGGACAGACCAGAACTCATTTAAATCAGCTGGCTAGCCCGGCAAGCACATTATACACCGGACAAGTCAGGCCCCATTTAAGCCACCTCGCTGGCATCAGACAAGCAAAGTGCTTGGCACAATGTTGTCAAGTCTTTTGATCGTCCAAGTGTATTGGTTTGTGCGCATCCAGTGAGTCTTGGGTTAGGTGGTAGGGTTAGGGTTAGCTTTTGCTTTGCTGCTAGATGTTTTTGAATCATTATTCCACCTCGCTCTTGTAAACATCTGTTAGGTTCTACACAAACAGAGCTAAGTTTGTATTAGATCCTACTCTAGAGAAGCAGAATATGTGGGTGCAAGCGAGGGTATGTCACCCCACCGTACCTACCCATTTCACAACATCGCGACTCATTCACAATAGCGGACGGCACTGCCTGGTGAATCGCGAGCACGGGCAGAAGGGGCTGCTGGAGGGAGCTGTTGGGGGAACATAGAAGATGAGAGGACGTACAATCAGCCTTATGAATTATGGAACATAGTTCATGGTTCTGTTTCTCCTAGGAAAATTAAATTTATTAAAAATTTAGGCAAAACGAAGATCAAGAAAAAACTATGAGTGCAATCTTGCAGAGAGACCTACTATTCCCACAAGCTATTATGCCTCTTTCTGTTCACTCCCTTAAGGCAGTATTAGTTCTGGGGCCAAATTGATTCAAGGGATAAAGGCCCCACATCAGTATGTAACTTCACAGGTGTGTGAGGGAATAAAGGACCTGTGTAAGACCAAAAAATGAGGAACTTCGGGAAGCTGAGAGAGGTATAGCCTCGGGAATCTCACCTGGGGAGGACTTTGGGGTCCCCGGGGCAACGGGAGCCATGAAGTGCTGTTGGACTCAGAAGGACAAGTAGGCTTGCAGCCAGAGCCCGTGGAGCTTCGTGGGGGCTCTCTCTGTTCCCAGGCACCAGAGGCAGCTGCAAGCCTGGGACCGAGGTAAAACTTGACCCATTGCTTCCAGGGGCTCCAGGATACGGCTGGGTCTCCTCAGGGCCACGGGGCCTGATTTGAAGACTGTCAGCCTGACTGTCCCTTGACAACCCCACACTCCTGTCTTGGCTTCTGTGTGCTGGTGATCACAGACAGGTCACTGTCACCTCCAAAAACTGACTAATGATCTGCATCCTACCTAATGATTCTCTTCTTCCTCTGAGACTCTTCTTCTTCCTCCATTCCATCTTCTTCCCCTCCGGAGCAGCCAAAGCTGCTCTGGGATAATAATTATTTCCACTTGGTGAGTATCTATCACGTATCAGATCCTGGCAAGAGGTATCTGACCTGTCTCATTTCACATAGTTTCATTTCCTCTACAAGGCTGAAGAAACAGGGGCTCAGAGAAGTTAATAAAATTGCTTAAGGCCATCCAGTTAGTAAATGGCAAGTTAGGCTTTGACCGTAGGCAAGTTTCCTTCCAAAGCCTGTCATAAGCTTGAAGGCAAATTGGGAGTTAAATATGATCTAAACAATTCAAACTGTCACCTTAGCTGGCTAGTCCTCAACTGCACTAACAACATGCCCGCCGTGGCCAGGCAGCTGGCTTGTAATGAAGGCATGGACATTTCGATTGAAATGCATTTGTTATGCAGGTTGCCTGGCTTAGGAACACAAACAAACAAAGTCCAAAGCTTTAGCTGGGACTTTGAAGATAAAAAGCTTAAAAAAAAAAAAAAAAGAAAAGAAATTCTTGTTTGAAAGTGCTGTTGAGTGAGTTTCCAGGAATGGCTACTGTTATTTTTTGCAAGAAAAACTTTGTGGGTTTTTTTTTTAAGCATAGGACTCCAAGCAATTTTGAGAGGGATGGTAGAAGTCTCACACAGTTAACTTTCTCCAAACGGGTGCAGCAACCTTACCTGAAGTCCAAGGTGCACGCCCTTCTGGAGAAGGCGTTAACCAATTAACAGCCATTGTTCATTGTTCATTCATTCCTTCCTTCATTCAATATTTCTTATTTTTAGTGTTGAAATACACAGAGGTATGCATAAATTATATGTAATGATTTTAAAGAATGGTTAGAAATCAAACGCCCAAGTAGTATAAGGAATAGAACACTACAGTTCATTAGAAGATGTCCCCACCCCAGCGCTTTTCCCAATCAGGTCTCGTTGGAAATGTGCCTTCTGCGTAATGACTGAGGGGAGTGAGGGAGAGAGCCCTGCGTGTCTGAGGGAAATGCGTCTGAGACCGAGGGAGCAGAACTTCCAATGGCCCCGAGGCAGCTCAGCTCCCATGAGTCCAAGGACAGTGGGAATCCAGTTCGGCTGGAATAAAGATAATGGGGAAGGATATTATGGAATGAGGCCAGAGGCGAAAGGGGGCCTGATCTGTGGGCCTTGTCGGTCTTTGAAGACTCAGTTCTTTGCTCTGACAGAAATGAAAGCTATTGATGAGTTTCGAGCAGAGGAGTCTCACGGGCTGATTTACATGTGTAAAGGATCCACCTGGCAGAGGGCAGAAGCAGAAAGACAGGTTCCAAAGATGGTTGGTGGCAACAATCTAGGCAAAGGATGATGTTGGTTTAGCTTCAGGTGGTTGCAGGGGAAGTAGTGAAAGAGGTCAAATTCTCTGTGTAATTCAGACAGGATTTGCATACATTTCTATTATAGCTTAGGTATGCTTCAATATTATGTTGACTAATGTGTGCTTATCCTTACCACTTGCTGTGCTTTTTGTTCCTTTTTGCATCATAGATCAATCTGTGATCATGTTCCTTCTTCCTACAGGGGAGCCCAACCTGCAGCCACGGGCCTCATGTGACTCAGGATGGCTATGAATGCGGCCCAACACAACAGCATGCATTTTCTTAAAATATTATGAGATTTTGGGGGGGGATTACATGTCGCAATGTATTTAATGGGTGACCCAAGACAATTCTTCTTCTTCCATTGTGGCCCAGAGGTGCCAAAAGGTTGAACACCCCGGTGGGAATTTCCTTTTGTGAGGGTCTACTGGTAGCACACTTTTTTTCCCTCTGAGAATGAATTTATTTTTCCTTACCTTGGTTGGCAAGGATTTTCTCTGAGCACATGAGAGACATCATTCCACTCTTCTCCACCTTCCAAGGCTGCTGCAAGTCTCAACGTGGCTCCTTTGACGGTAATCATCTTTCTCCCTCTGACTGTCTTCAATTCCCCAGTGGTCTTTGTTGGGGAATTTCTCTGTGGTATGATGAGGTAGGAATTGCTTCATGTTTATCCTGCTTGGCATTCTTTAAGATTCCCAAGTGTATGAATCAATATCTATTACCAGTTGTGGAAAACACCAGCCACTATCTCTTCAAATATTGCTTCAGTTCCTTCCTTCTCCTTTTTCTGGACCCCCACCTCCTCACTCCACCTTCTCTGTCTCCTGGGTGATCATTCAGGCTTCTCATTTCTTTTGTCTGAGCTGCACTTTGAAGTGTTTCCTTTGGCCTATTTTTCCACCACTTACAATGTCTTTATTGAGAGGTATCTAATCTGCTGATAAATCCATTTATTGAGTTTTCTATTGCAAGTGTTATATTTATCATTTCTCAAAGTACTCTCTCATTGTCATTCAGATCTCTTACACAGTATTTTATATTTCATATTTCCTGAAAATATTGTCAGGTTTGCACTTGATTTATTTTACATTATGAGTCTTATTATTTCAATATTTGAAAGTTGAAGAACTCCATTTCTGTTCAATTTCACACATGAAGACTTGTTTCCTTGGGTATTTTTGGTTTTTGATTATGTGCATTCTCCTTACAAAAGTATTTTTTAATCAATAGACTATATTTTAGAGCAATTTCAGGTTCACAGTGAAATTGAATGGAAGTACAGAGTTGTCAACATTGCCTGTCTTCCCCCCCATGCACAGTATCCCCCCCCCATCATGCCAGTGCGTATGCTTATTACAGTTCCCTAGTGCATTTAAATTCAGTTTTCAAATCTGCGTCAGGGACATTTCTCCCTTTCTTGTTCAGCACCAAAGCAACTTTCCTTGAAGTGCCCTCCTATTGAGAGAAAGTTCATGTCTGGTTCAGACTCGCACTTGAACATGTACTTTGAGGGGAAGTTCTCCTGTTAAACTCCCCACTTGACAGGTTTCTGTACTAGTGAGGCCATGAAAATAGGAGTTCAATTCTGCAAAGGTTAGCAAATGTCCTCAGGGCAAAAGTGTTTTCCTCCTATGAGAAAATAAACTTCTCTGTGTTTTCCACTACAGGTAAAATTTGGGTGAAAATTCCCTACAATCTTACAATGTCTTCAGTGCAATTAATAAGGCCTAAAAAATA
>PVJI01034666.1:0-10283 GCA_004026765.1 Micronycteris hirsuta | reverse complement strand
TACTTGTTCTGTGCCCCATTCCCACCCTCTCCCCCTACCACTCCCCTGTTGATATTCCTCCATACCTCATATAACTCCTTTCAACATTTCATACAATAAAGGCTGGGTGGTGATGAACTTCTTGAACGTGACCTTATCTGCAAAGCACTTTCTCTGCCCTTCCGTTCTAAATGAAATCTTTGCTGGATAGAGTATTCTTGGATGTAGGTCCTTGCCTTTCATGACTTGGAACACCTCTGTCCAGCCCCTTCTTGCCTGCAAGGTCTCCTTTGAGAAATCAGCTGACAAATAAATGTTTTTTTAAAAAATACAGCAAGAGACAGCCCTGACTGGTGTTGCTCAGTGGGTTGAGCGCCAGTCTACAAACTGAAAGGTCGCTGATTTGATTCCCAGTTAGGGCACTTGTGTGGGGTGTGAGCCAGGCCCCAATTTGGGGATGGTGCAAGAGGCACCTAATTGATGTTTCTCTCCCTCTCTTTCTCCATCCCTTTCCCTCTCATAAATAAAGTCTTTTAAACATCTTTTAAAAATAGTTTTAAAAATACAGCAAGGTAGAAACCCAATATAGTCAGAAACTGTAAGACAAAGGTGAACACTTTGCAAATACTATGTGTTTTAAACCAAAGTTTCAAAAAGTGTTCTAAAATTTAATATGAATTCCTAATAGAGGAATACAACAATGAAGACATTTCCTTGATAGCAGTGATTATAGTCTAAAGGAAAACTAGGTTAGAAATTGACTTTATTGAAAGTGTGCATATTTTCTTTTTTGTTTTGTTTTTTATTTTTATTTTTTTAATTCTATATATATATATATTTAATTACTTTATTGTTTTTCAATTACAGTTGTCTGCATCCTCTCCCCTCTCCTCCCCCTGCCCCATCCAAACCTACCTCCCTCCCTTGTTTCCACCCTCCCCCTTGGTTCTGTCCATGTGTCCTTTATAGTAGTTCCTGAAAACCCTTCTCCCCACAATCCCCTCCCCCTCCCCTCTGGCTATTGTTAGATTGTTCTTAATTTCAATGTCTCTGGTTATATTTTGCTTGCTATTTTCTTTTGTTGATTATGTTCCAGTTAAAGGTGAGATCATATGGTATTTGTCCCTCACCGCCTTGCTTATTTCGCTTAGCATAATGCTCTCCAGTTCCATCCATGTTGTCACAAAGGGTATAAGCTCCTTTCACTCTGCTGTGTGGAATTCCATTATGTAAGTGTACCATAGTTTCTTGATCCACTCATTTGCTGATGGGCACTTAGGTTGCTCCTAGTATTTGGCTATTGTAAATTGTGCTGCTATGAACATTGGGGTACGTAGGTTCTTTTGGATTGGTGTTTCAGGGCTCTTAGGATATAATCCCAGCAGTGGAATTGCTGGGTCAAAGGCAGTTCCATTTTTAGTTTTCTGAGGAAATTCCATACTGTTTTCCACAGCGGCTTCACTAGTCTGCATTCCCATCAACAGTGGAAAGTGTGCATATTTTCAATTCAGTTCATTATTCATTTTGGAAATGTGTTTGGTTGAGATAGCAATAGTACCTGGATGTAGAGTAGTGTAACTTAATCACACTCCACCAGGCACTATGAATCAAATGACGTAAGTTCAAATCCCAAACCTACCTTACACTCATAATGAGACCTTGAGCAAATCATTTCACCTTTCCAAATCTCTATTTTTCCATGTGTAAAGCCTAGATAATAAATCCTGGCTTTTCAGAATCACTAAGGGTTGGATGTACATAAAATCCTTTGAATATTGTGAGGTGGCACACAGATGTAAAGGAAAACCTAAAACTAAGAAATTATCTTTTTTGTATTTTTATTTCTTTATTGTTGTTCAAGTACAGTTGTCTCTGTTTTCACCCCACCACGCCCCACCACCCCACACATCCCCACCTCCAACCCTCAAACCTATCCCCTTTGGCTTTGTCCATGTATCCTTCATACATGTTCCTTGATGGCCCTTCCCCTACTATCCCCCCATTATCCCTCTCCCCGCTCCTCTCTGGTTACTGTCAGTTTGTTCTTTATTTCAATGTCTCTGGTTGTATTTTCCTTGCTTCTTTGTTGTGTTGATTAGATTCCACTTATAGGTGAGATCATATGGTGTTTGTCTTTTACCACCTGGCTTAGTTCACTTAGTATAATGCTCTCCAGTTCCATCCATGCTATCGCCAAGGATAGGAGCTCCTTTTTCCTTTTTTTAAAAAAGATTTTATTTATTTATTTTTACACAGAGGGAATGGGAGGGAGTAAGAGAAGAAGAGAAACATCAATGTGTGGTTGCCTCGCACACACCCCCTACTGGGGACCAAGCCTGCAACCCAGGCATGTGCCCTGACTGGGAGATGAACTGGTGACCGTTTGGTTCACAGACCAGCACTCAGTCCACTGAGACACATCAGCCAGGACAGAGTTCCTTCTTTCTTTCTGCTCTGTAGTATTCCATTGTGTAAATGTACCACCATTTTTGGATCCACTCATTTACCGATGGACACTTAGGTTGCTTCTAGCTCTTGGCTATTGTAAGGTGTGCTGCTATGAACATTGGGGCACATAGGTTCTTTTGAATTGGTGTTTCCGCATTCGTAGGGTATAATCCCAACAGTGGAATCACTGGGACAAAAGGCAGCTCCATTTTTAGTTCTCTGAGAAAATTCTATACTGTTTTCCACAGTGGCTGCACCAGTCTGCACTCCCATCAAGAGTGCACTAGGGTTCCCTTTTCTCCACAACCTCACCAGCAGATACCTATTGTTTGTTGATTTGTTTATGATGGCCATTCTGACTGGTGTGAAGTGATATCTCACTGTGGTTTTAATTTGCATCTCTCTGATGGCTAGTGATCCTGAGCATCTCTTCGTATGTCTCTGGGCCCACTCTATATCTTCCTTGGAGGAGTGTCTGTTCAGGTCCTTTGCTCATTTTTTAATTGGATTGTTTGTCTTCCGGGAGTGGAGTCATGTGAGTTGTTTATATATTTTGGAGATCAAACCATTGTCCAAGGTATCATCGACAAATACGTTTTCCCAAACAGTTGGTTCCCTTCTCATTTTGCTGATGTTTTCTTTAGCCATGCAGAAGCATTTTATTTTGAAGATGTCCCATTTGTTTATTCTTTCCTTTGTGTCCCTTGCTCTAGGGGACATATCAGTGAAAATATTGCTACATGGAATATCTGAAATTTCCCTGCCTATGTTCTCCTGTAGGACTCCTATGGTGTCACAATTTATATTTAAGTCTTTTATCCATCTTGAGTTTATTTTTGTGTATGGTGTAAGTTGATGATCAAGTTTCATTTTTTTGCATGTACCTGTCCAGCTCTCCCAACACCATTTGTTGAAAAGGCTATCTTTACTCCATTTTATGCTTCTGCCCCTTTTGTCAAATGTTAATTGACAATAGAGACATGGGTTTATTTCTGGGCTCTCTGTTCTGTTCCATTGATCCATACGTCTGTACTTATGCCAGTACCAGACTGTTTTGCTTACAATGGCCTTGTAATATAGTATTATGTCAGGTATGGTGATCCCTTCTACTTTGTTCTTCTTCTTCAAAATTTCTGAGACTATCCAGGGTCGTTTGTGGCTCCATATAAATTTTTGAAATGTTTGTTCTATATCTGTGAAATATGCCATTGGTACTTTAATAGGGATTGCATTGAATCTATAAATTGCTTTGGGTAGTATGGACATTTAATGATGTTAATTCTTCTAATCCATGAACATAATATATACTTCCATTTGTCTGTGTCTTCCTTAATTTCTTTCTTCAGTGATGTGTAGTTTTCTGAGTACAGGTCTCTTACCTCCTTGGTTTGGTTTATTCTTAGGTATTTTATTTTTCTTGTTGCTATAGCAAATGGTATTTTTTCCCTGATTTTTGTTTCTGATATTTTGTTGTTGGTGTACAAAAATGCCTTTGAATTCTGAATATTGACTTTGTAACCCACTGTTCTGCCAAATTCACTTACGAAGTCGAGTAGATGTTTGGTGGAGTCTATAGGATTTTCTATGTACACTATCATGTCATCTGCAAACAATGACAGTTTGACTTCCTCCATTCCAATTTGCATGCCTTTTTTTCTTCTCTGATTGCTGTGGCTAGGACTTCCAATACTATGTTGAATAAGAGTGGTGAAGATGGACATCCTTGTCTTGTTCCTGACCTTAATGGGAAAGCTTTTAGTTTTTGCTCGTTGAGTATGATGTTGGCTGTAAGTCTTGTATATGGCCTTTATCATGTTGAGGAATGTTCCCTCTACTCCCACTTGCTGGGTGTTTTGATCATAAATGGGTGCTATACCTTTTCGAATGCTTTTTCTGCATCTATTGATATGATCATGTGATTTTTGTCTTTCTTTTGTTTATGTGATGTATTATGTTTATTGATTTGTGAATATTGTACCTTCCTTGCATCCCTGGGATGAATCCCATTTGATCATGTTGTATGATCTTTTTAACATATTGCTGGATGCATTTGCCAATATTTTGTTGAGGATTTTAGCATCTATGTTTATCAGCCATATTTACCTGTAGTTTTTTTTTTCTTTGTTGTGTCTTTGTCTCGTTCTGGGATTAAGATGATGCTGGCCTCATAAAAAGAGTTCGGGAGTCCTCCCTCTTCTTGGATATTTTTGGAATAGTTTGAGAAGGCTAGGGATTGGCCCTTCTGTACATGTTTTGTAAAATTCTCCTGTGAAACCATCCGGTCCAGGGCTTTAGAGTGCTGAGAGTTTTTTGATTACTGCTTCAATTCCACTAGCTATTACTAGTCTATTCAGGGTTTCTGCTTCTTCTTGATTCAGTTTTAGAAGAGTATATGTTTGTAGAAATTTGTCCATTTCGTCCAGCTTGTCCAATTTCTTGGTATATAGTTGTTCATAGTAATTTCTTACAATCCTTTGTATTTCTGTAGTAGTAGTTGTAATTTCTCCTCTTTCAGTTCTGATTTTATTAATTTGCATCCTTTCTTCCTTTTCCTTGATGAACCTGGTTAACTTCTTGTTGATTTTGTTTATCTTTAAAAAAAACAGCTCCTGGATTTATTGATCCTTTGAATTGTTCTTTTAGTCTGTATATCATTCAATTCTGCTCTGATCTTGATTATTTCTTTCCTTCTACTTGCTCTGGGCTTTGTTTGATGTTCCTCAAGTTCTGGTAGGCGTAGGGTTAGGTTGTTTATTTGAAATGTCTCTATCTTTTTTAGGTAGGCCTGTATCGCTATGAACTTCCCTCTCAGGACTGCCTTCGCTGTGTCCCATAAGTTTTAGATTGTTGTGTATTCATTTTCATTTGTTCCCAGAATTTTTTTATTTCTTCCTTGATCTCATTCTTGATCCATTTGTTGTTTAATAGCATGTTATTAAATCTCCATGAGTTTGAATGTTTTTGAGTTTTTTCCTTGAGGTTGGTTTCTAGTTTCAGTCCCTTGTGGTCTGTGAAAATGCTTGATATGATTTCAATTTTCTTGAATTTGTTGTAGCTTGTTTTGTGTCCTATCATGTGGTCTATTTTGAACATATTCAATGTGCATTTGAAAAGAATGTATATTTTTCTTCTTTGGGGTGAAAGTTCCTATATGCATCAATTAAGTCCATTTGATCTAGTGCATTGTTCAATGTCACAATATCATTGTTGATTCTTTCTTTGGAAGATCTGTCAATTGTTGACAGTGGGGTGTTAAAATCTCTACTATAAGTGTGTTTCTGTCTGTATCTTTCTCGAAGTCCTCCAAGATTTTCCTTATATATTTGGGTGCTCCTATGTTGGATTCATATATGTAAAACTAAGAAATTCTTAAATCCACTTTTAGAATAAATAAACTTTGCAAAGCATTAATTTAGAAAGAAGGAAAGCAACAAAATTTCAATCTAAATATTAGAATCAGGATTAAAAATATGATTCAGGTTTGGATTACAAGAAGCCAAATATTAAGATAAACCTTTGAAAATAATAATGTATCATTTATCCATATTTTCCAAATATTTGTGCCAGTGTATATAGTACAAATACATACATGCACCTTAGCACAAATCTGTCTATGTATACATATATGGACTGGCACTTCATACTTTTAACACTCAGGAGAATTTTAAAAACTTAATGTACACAATAAATTTTCACCTATGTTAATTGTTTCATGTGGATAAGACAAATATGACTGTTCCTAATTAACAGATGAAGGAACTGAGGCAAGGCGAGATCCAAGGGTATGAATTAGTTTACATTTGCGGGCAGCTACATGAGGGGCACAAAAGTCTCCGGCGCAGTGAGTGGAATTTAATAGTAACCCTTGCTACAAGTATAATTTCAATGTGTGAGAGCTTTAAGAAGAGATGAAAATATTTGAAAAATGGTCTGTTTTCTTCTGCTTTTCTCCATATTTCTTGTTTTACCTGTACGTCGCAGGCATTACTTTGTCTTTCTATTTTCAGACCAATTTGATGGATCCTGGTATAATATCCTGAAAAGGGAGTTCGCTCAGTGGATCTGATGTGGTGGATGTTGGCTCAGGAAGTTCTGTGCACACATGGCACAATCGTCCATGAACACCCATGGGAGGTCCTGCCTGATCTCTACTTTTACAGAGATCCTAAAGAGATTGAAAAGGAAGAGAAGGCTGTTGCTGAAAAGGCTGTGACCAAGAAGGAATTTCAGCTCCTGACTGTACTGCTCCAGAAACTAAGGTCACGGGCAGGTGTGAAGGCATGCAGGTGCTCTCAGTGTTTATGTACCAGTTTCCTACAGAAGACTGGCGCCCTTAGCCTGCCACTGAAGACTAACCTGCAGCCCCTACATCTCAGGCCACTGAATGGGTACGAACACCCACTGATTAGTCTTAAGTTGTTCATCGAAAAATGTCTAAACAAAATGGAAGTAAGGTTGACAGAAAATAAACAATTTCTTTTAAAAGAATGAGTTCACATAACTACTTAGTGACAGAATAAGAGTGCAATGTCAAGCTTTCTGACCCATATTGTGATATTATTATTAATGCTCTGTACCCTGCAATAACTTAAGCACACTTACTATCAATGGAGCCAGGCAATGCCTACTGCTGCTATTTCCAAGTTAAAAAATATATGTATATACAAGGGGGGACCTCCAAAAAACTGGAATTCTCTTCTGGAGGGCAGGTCCCTTATAGTACAGGCTTCCCCCACTAGGTGAGTGTTCTAGGAACCCATTTGCATCAGTGTACTAGCTGGTGTTGTTGTGAGAGGCTGTGTTTGGCTTCAATGAATATTTTTGAAAACTCAACATGTTTGCCCATTTCTTTTATTTTTTACTTTTTTTAAGAGATGGGGAGAAACATCAATGTGTGGTTGCATCTCACTTGGCCCTTCTGGGGACCTGGCCTGCAACCCAGGCATGTGCCCCAACTGGGAATCAAACCGGCGACCTTCTGGTTCACAGCCTGCACCCAATCCACTGAGGCACACCAGCCAGGGCCATTTGCCCATTTCTTGATGAGTGATTTATGAGTTCGCCTGTCCTCATCACACTGAGTGTCCAGTAGTTTTTGACCAAAACCAACATGACCCCTGTGCTCCACCCTCCCTATTCACTCAATCTCACCCCGAATAGTATTTTTTTATTTCCTCAGATGAAAAAAGTCCTCAAGTGGAAACATTTTGCTGATGTGGAAGAGGTGAAACAAAAAATGGCAGAAGCACCTGAAGGCATCAAAATCAATGAGTTTAAAAACAGTTTTGAGCAGTGGTTAAAAACATCTTGATAGGTATATTGCACCAAATGGAGAGTACTTTGAAGGTGAGTGAAGTTTAAACATGAAAGAATAAATACACAATTTTTATAAATAAATTCCAGTTTTTGGGTCCCCCCTCATATATATAAGGATATCAGTATATATGTATATATTTTGCAAGGAAAACCAAGGCACACTCACACAAACAAACAAAAATTCTATGAAACAGTATTTAACTTTTCTAAAGGCCATGCATTGTGAAAAGTTCTATTCTTTTCTATTCATTTAGTTTAAAAGAAGCCTTGGGTATGACTCCATCAATTGATTTTATGACTATGTTAATTTGTGTGAACAGGAATTTGCTACCATCAATCTAATGTCAACAAAAGTCCCAAGTCACAGGCACAGAAAGAGGAAAAACTTTATTCAAGAGAACAGTTTGCAAACTGGGAGAAGGCATCCTGGTGGAAACTGAAAGTGTGCTCCACCGAGACAAGGGGGAGGTGACCTTTTGAAGAGGAAGTTCCCTCCCTGGTTCCTAATCGGTCCATTTTTATGCAAATAAGGAATCCAAATTTATATAGTCTAATTGGTCCTAATAGCACTGTCCTGATGGGTTCAATTTGTACATTCTGATTGCTTGTTATGGAGTTGCTCTGATTGGTCAGTACTTATGTAAGTGAGGGTATAGTAGTGCAGTTCCAATTGTACTGGGCAGGTCTCAGTCCATTGGTCAAAAGACAATACCAGTAATTCTTTTTTTTTTTTTTAAGATTTTATTTATTTATTTTCAGAGAGAGGAGAAGGGAGGGGAGAAAGAGCAATGTATGGTTGCCTCTCACATGGCCCTCATTGGGGACCTGGCCCACAACCCAGGCATGTGCCCCGACTGGGAATCGAACCAGGACCCTCTGGTTCCCAGCCCGCGCTCGATCCACTGAGCTACACCAGCCGGGCATAATACCAGTAATTCTTTAATGGTTGATTCAGACTGCAGGAGCACAGTGGAGAAGGCTGGCAGATCAGTCTGTAGCTTTTCCCTGAAATGTAGCATGTGTTAGAGGCTTCTGTCAGCAATGTCTGCTAGACTCTGGTTATGAATTTGTGCCCAGTTAACTATGAGGAGTCCTTCTTGGCAGATGTATTCCTTCTCAAGGTCCACATTCCCCTTTTTGATAAAAACCTGTCACAGACAGAGTTGATGATCAATCAGGTCAGCTTGACTCATGTTGGTGCTAGAGTGGTTGGGCTAACTGCTCTGGGCCCATCTAGTCCCTTCATGGGACTCCTGTGGTTGAGCAGTGGCCAATAGAGCACTAAAGCCATTTGATTACGAAATGTCTTTCACGCACATGTCAAAATCAAGGAAATTTTACAGTTTTCTGTAAAATGGCTAAATCAACTTTTGAAGGGTTAAAGTATACATGATAAATCAGGTCTAACCTGCAAAAGATATTTAGCATCAGGAGTAAATATTTTAACTATTGTGAATGACAAAAATGAAGGGGATGTGGTGGCTTAATTGACCATTTCTGCCCTTCCCACAAACTTTTCTAGGTTTTATAGGAGGCTTGACAATGAAGATTATTAAACAAATTAGCACAAGGAGTAGAACAATTTGCAACCCAAATATTAAAATAACCCTGAGCCAAGTTGAGAGCCAGCTGAAAATATCAGAAAATTTAAATCCTAACCAGCCAGCAGTGCTAAAGACAAAACTGAAATACCCGTTAAGGGATCTTGCAAATTTAAGGAGATTGTTTCTAATTCTACCTGGGAAGAAGTATCTATCCAGTAGGAAGTATTAGCTATGGCACAAATTACCCCTTGGGCTTCAAGAAAATAATCAAGCATAATTCTATTGTCAAGGACCACCCTGACTAAAGAATCTAAAGCTGTTTGCTGCACTTAATGGCTATAGATGTTGAGTTAGCAATTCGGTCGACAGTTTTGGTTAGATTTCACATGATTACATCTAACTGAGTGGTGGCAAAGCTAGCGCATGAGCCTATAATTCCAAGTAAGAAGCAGAGCCTATTTTAATCTTAAAATTTGGATCAGTCAAGATTCGGTTACATCTAATAACGGTTCAAAGTAATGGGACCGTCAGAAATCAGGAGCTATAACTAAAACCATTGTCTTACATGATTCTGTTGGTGATGTTTAAAGTTATAAAACAGGATTTATCTGTGATACATATAAACTAGTATTGAAATTTAGAAAAAGCAGCATTTACATATACAGAAGTACCAGAATTATATCAGATTTATAGAGATATAATAATCTGTTTACCATGCAACTAGCTATTTGTGACATTTGTAATTGTTAAGGATACAAATTCCTTATGAACATAGTACTAATGTATACCAAATTACAACAATTAATTAAGCGACTCAAATATTTAAGGTGAAGACCCAGTATCCTCAAATTTCTAAACATTTATCCCATTATCAGTGTAGTTTCACCTAGATTTTACCCCATTAGAAAAGAAATGTTAAATACCTTTTCTTTCTTTTTTTAAAATAATTACTTTATTGTTGTTCAATTACAGTTGTCTGCCTCCTCTCCCCTCCCC
>PVJI01034665.1:0-10282 GCA_004026765.1 Micronycteris hirsuta | reverse complement strand
CCCCAATCTGGCAAAGGAAATAGACTTCCAGGAAGTCCAGGAAGCTCAGAGAGTCCCAAAGAAGGTGGACACAAGCAAACACACCCCAAGGCACATCATAATTACATTAGCCAAGATTAAAGATAAGAATCTTAAAAGCAGCAAGAGAAAAGGAGACAGTTACCTACAAAGGAGTTCCCATAAGGCTATCAGCTGATTTTCAAAAGAAACCTTGCAGGCAAGAAGGGGATGGGGAGAAGTATTCCAAGTCATGAAAGGGAAGGTCCTACATCCAAGATTACTCTATCCAGCAAAGCTATCATTTAGAATGGAAGGGCAGATAAAATGCTTTGCAGATAAAGTCAAGTTAAAGGAGTTCATCATCACCAAGCCCTTATTATATGAAATGTTAAAGGGACTTAACTAATAAAAAGAAAATAAAAAATACAAACAGTAAAATGACAACAAACTCACAACTATCAACAACTGAACCTAAGAAAAAACAAAAACAAAAATAAACTAAGCAAATAACTAGAACAAGAACAGAATCACAGAAATGGAGATCACATGGAGGGTTATCATCCAGGAAGGACATGGGGGGATGGGGGAAAAGACACAGAGAATAAGTTGCATAAATGGTAGGTAGAAAATAGACAGGGGGAGGTTAAGAATAGTATAGGAAATTCAGAAGCCAAAGAACTTATATGTACAGCCCATGGTCATGAACTAAGGGGGGAATGTGGGAGGGAGGGGGTGTTCAGGGTGGAGGGGAATAAAGGTGGAAAAATGGGACAACAGTAATAGCATAGTCAATAAAATATATTAAAAAATAATTCCTCTTACAATGCAAATAATCTTTTAAAACAGACCACTCAAATAATATTTTCATCACATATTCATCTATTAGGTTTTAAAATATTACCCCCATCAATTACCTCATTGGTTAAGCTTACTTAATAATTGTCCTCAATCACCAATTAAATGAATTAATAATGAATGATTCCTAAGTTTTTCACAAAAGATACACATTGGCTATCTGGTACAGAACTTGGGCACTATTTCTCAGGATTGCATGAAGCTTCAGGAAACAGTCCAAAGCCTCGTCAAGCCGGTTTAGCTTCTTATAGGTAAGGCCTTAAAAAGAAGGGAAGAAAAAAAGAAATGGTGTAAGGAATTTTCTCAAAGTAACAGAATGAACATTTAAATACATGTAAATATTCATCCAGAAGAGAAAATAAAGACAACCATAATTTTTTTTAGAGAACAAGTTGGGGCACGTATGTTCCACTAATATTTGGCAGACACCAAAATATGCTATAAATATAAGGCTTTAGTGATTATAGAGTGTGGTAGGGAAGAGAAATAGGCTAAAAGATTAACAGAACAGATTAAACAATTCAGAAATTGACTCAGTTACAGAATTGAGTCAATGAGCATTTAAAATTAATGAAGGCTAAGGGACTAGTCATAAATGGTATAGGATAACTGACTGTTTCCATTTTGAATTTATTCCTATTTTGAATAAATTGAAATTTTATTTTAAAACTAAACAGAAAAAACAAAGCTATAAAACTATGAAAAATATAGGGAAATCTTGGGGAAACAGAAGGGCTTTATAAAGTGATAAACAAGTGAAGCCACAAATTTTCAATAAAATTTGTATGAAAGAAAAATTCCATTTGACAAAAGAAATTTTAAAGTCAAGCAAAGGACTAGGACAAGTATTTAAAATGTATAAGGAGGATAAATACTTACCTAGGCACACTACCTCCTGCATGGAGACCTTTGCTCTCCACTTCCCTGTCAGTAATGCACTTTCCCCAGATGCCCTTCACTCCAATGTGACTGTAACTATCACCTCAGGGAGGCTCTCCTTAACTCCATGTAAAATTGCAAATTCCTCTGCCTCCTCTCCTCTCAGCCTAGCTCTCCTGCGAAGGGAAGTCCACCATCCCAAGGGGCAGTCCCCACCTGGATAGCTCAGACAGATGGCCCTGTGGCAGGTGCCAGGCAGTTGGCTTCCTTCATGCGTTAGAGCCCCCACTTGGCTTCAGCTGCACACTTTTGAATATAAGGACAGCCAGGATACTCAAACAGTAGAGGAAAGGTCATGACATGAAAGAGAGGATAAAATACACACACAAGCCAAAATGCAGAGAGAAGAAAACTGGAAAACAAACTTCATAGGTAAGCCAAGACAAGACACAGTGTTGGATTGAGCCGTGCATGCAACACTGCAGACTCATGAATAGGGGAGTGTACTCATTTCAGGTGACCGCGGACAGGCAGGGAGAGGAATGAGGGGGTGAGCCTTCAGGGCCTATGACATTTTATTCATGAAAAACAATCTGAAGTAAAAATGGCAAAATGTTAAAATTTATTACTGATAAATATCAGTAGCAGGTACATGGGCATTTATTTTTTCTGTATATTTTTACATGCTTGAAATTGTTCATAAAGACAAAAATGAGTTTTTTTTGCTACCTATCAGTTTGGCAAAAGTTGAATTATAATATAAAATATTAGCAGAACTTGGGAAAATCAGTCAGTTTCATACACCATGGTGGAGATAGAAATTAGAAGTATTTTAGAGAGCAATATGGCAACATCTATGAAAATTTTGTAAGTGCACAGCTTCTGAATCATTAATTCCAATGAAAATAACCTATAATCCAAGAATCTTCTTTTCAGCTCATTGTTATAAGGAAGTCAACTCCTTGTTCTAATGAGTTAGAGCTCATTAAGTGAGAGAGAGAGAGAGAAATAATTACAAAGCAAAAAACAAAAATACAACACACAATCAAAACCAAAACCCAAACAAAAAATAATTTTGTCTGTCTTACTTACCAATATTATAAAGTGCTTCGGTACAAGAAGAATCATTTCTCAGAGCCTCTTTATAGAATTCAGCTGCCTTCTCATAATCACCATTTACAAACACTGTATTCCCTTTGTTAGTAAGAGCAGATGGATTATATCTATCAGAGCTCACAGCTAAATCTGCATAGCTTCTGGCTTGTGCAAATTCATTTTCCTAAAGTATGAAACATATACAAATTATTTGAAGTTCATCAAATATTTTTTCTGACTGTTCTGAGATTACAGACATGAAAACCAGAAACAAATATTTTACATATCTTGGTCTTTTTTAAAAAAAGTTTTAATTTATTTATTTGTAGACAGAGGGGAAGGGAGGGAGGGAGAGAAGCATCAATCTATGGTTGCCTTTCGTGTGCATCCCCCACTGGGGACCTGGCCTGCAACCCAGGCATGTACCCTGAATGGGAATTGAACTGGTGACCCGTTAGTTCGCAGGCCAGCACTCAATCCACTGAGCCACACCAGCCAGGGCCATATCTTGGTCTTGATAGGCTTATTCTACAAAAGATTTTTATTCATCAAGAACTTTCAACTACTCAAGGGTCTTATGATTGATGTTCCCACAGCCTCAGGGTTTGAACAACATCACTATTTATATGTAAGTGGATACATTTCACATGCCCAAATTTCATGTCACTATTTACTACATACCCTGCTTCCTGAACCTCAAGCCCTGAAGTGGCTGTGAAAGCATCCCCATCTGTCTGCAAGGTCTTGTGTTTCTAGCAATCTATTGTCTTCACTCAGTCTCACTGCCAAGTGCTCCATCAGGACTCTGCCATCATGCATGTGAGCCACATGGACCTCTCAGTTCTTAGGTGGTGTGGCCACTGGTGCCATGTTGGCTTGGCTAAGATTGCTATTCAGGGTCTTTTTGGTTCCATATAAACTTTTGAAATATTTATTGTAGATCTGTGAAACATGCCATTGATATTTTAATAGGAATTGTGTTGAACCTATACATTGCTTTGGGTAGTATGGACATTTTAATGATGTTAATTCTTCCAATCGATGAGTCAGTATGTGTTTGCATTTATTTGTATATTCCTTAATTTCTCTCTTCAGTGTTCTATAGTTTTTGAGTACAGGTCTTTTACCTTCTTGGTTAAGTTTATTCCTAGGTACTTTATTTTTCTCGTTGCTATAGCAAATGGGATTTTTTCCCCTAGTTTCTGTTTCTGATATTTCATTGTTGATGTACAAAAATGCCATAGATTTCTGAATATTGATTTTGTAACCCACTATTTTGCCAAATTCACTTATTAGGTCAAGTAGTTTTTTGGTGGAACCTACGGGGTTTTCTATGTACACTATCATGTCATCTGCGAATAATGACAGTTTTGCTTCCTCCTTTCCAATTTGGATGCCTTTTATTTATTTTTCTTGTCTGATGGCTGTGGCAAGAATTTCTAGTACTATGTTGAGTAAGAGTAGTGAAAGAGGATGCCCTAATCTTTTTCCTGATCTTAAGGGGAAAGCTTTCCTTTTTGCCCATTGAGTATGATGTTGGCTGTAAGTCTGTTATATGTGGCCTTTATTATGTTGAGGTATGCTGCCTCTACTCCCACTTTTCTGAGTGTTGTTATCGTAAGTGGGCACTGGATCTTTTAGCTATATTCTGACCTTTAAGATCCAACTTATTTCTAGAATCTTCCCAAAAAGCACTAAATTAAAATGCTATTCACCTCCTCTGAATTTCTATAGCACTTAGTATCATACATCGATTTGATGTTTTCTACTTTTAACCAACCTTCATTACTTCCTACTCAACACACCTGCCACCATTGCTCTAAATTAAAATGTTTCCTTTTGAGAGCTTTTAGCCTTTTGGTATTCCCCATGATTGGCATCCACAGATGTTCAACCTCTGCTTGACTTTACGTAAGTCACATAACCTAAGATGTCACTTTTGTTATTATTAGCATGTAAGTAAAATGTACCTCCAGCTCATCTCCCAGGTCTACGCTCAACAATTCCATGATGTGATGCTTCCCATCACCACTTTTTACCCTCCCTTCTCCTCCTAAGATAGTGTTCTCACTCATACCCATAAACTGAACTCCTGGCCCAGAACTGTCATGACCTGGCTCTCCAAATAACTTGTTTCACTGACATTCTGCATGTCCTCTCCGGAGCCTCTCCTTAGGTCAGCTCCACAGGCAGAAATTTAGCAACATGAAAATACCACATTATCAACTCTTAGTGGTAAAAACATAAAACTTACCAAAAAATACAGGAATGAAAGGTTGGTTGCAGCTGCACTTTTCACTCTACTGTCCTTTTTTTCAAACATTTTTAAGGTCTCTACAGCCTAGAAATGAAATACTTGAAAGTTACTACCATTGTAATATGACAGTGTTCAGGCTTACACTTGGGAAAAGATTAGTATCTGAAGTGTACGACCAGGGATGAACAAATTACTGTATATTAATACATTTAAGAAAACAGATGACAAGATGAGAATTTCATTTGAGAATTAAAATTTATAAAAAATAAAATACCACTAAAAATACCATAACTAAAATTAAGAAAACAATAGATGGGTTTAACAACAGATTATATATAGCTGAAGAGAGCAGTAAACATCGAGCCTGTGAGTCTTGTGACACAGTCTTAGTTTATCCTGCATAATGAAGTGGGTAGTAAGGCTTTACCTAAAAAACATGATCCAATTTGCTCTTTGCAAAATAATTCTACAATTTCAGCTTCTGGCTATTAGAAAATAGCCCATAGAAGACCATTCTCCCAGAGAACAATTAGAAAAGTTAGATAAAATACTAAAAAATATATATTTTAAAGATTTTATTTATTATTTTTAGAGAGAGGGGAAGGGAGTGAGAAAGAGAGGGAGAAACATCGATGCATAAGAGAAACATTGATCGGTTGCCTCTTGCATGCCCCCAACTAGGGTCCTGGCCTGCAACAAAAGCATATGTCCTGACTGAGAATTGAATAGTGAACCTCTTGTGGGACAATGCCCAACCCACTGAGCCACACCTGTCAGGGCCTAAAAATATTTTTTGAAGACACTGGAGAGCTAATGAGGCAACCAGGATTTGATGGTTAAACAAGATCCAGGAAATGTTCCAACTAAATAAAATAAGCACAGCGAACTAAAAGGCTCAAAAATACTCTTAGAAAAGAACACAAGAGACACAGAGAAACACAGTGAAATCTCATATAAGCATAACTGGAATTCCTGAAAGGGAAGAAAGACTAGTGACTGAGAATTTTCCAAGACTAATGACAGAAAATAATTCCAGGAGTATTACAAAAAATCATCTGAAGTAGATCTAAATATAACTATTGTGTTGGCCAAAAAGTCTGTATTTTTTTCTGTAATAAAAAGACACATTTTTTTCATTTTCACTAATAGCTTTATTGATATAGATATTTTTAGCATATTAGTTATCTCCCATGTGCTATAACTTTGTTTGAAATGAATATTTTGAGTATATTGGCTATCTCCTATGTGGTATAATGTTGATTGTTTTCAATTAATGTTTTGATTTGATTGCTATCAACTTCAGCTGGTCGACCCAACTTGGAGCATCCTCCCTTGAGAAACCTCCAACATGAAACTTTGCAAACCACTTTTGACACATTTGATCACAGTACCTTCTCCATACACTGCACAAATCTTTTTTTGCATTTCGGATGCATTGTTACCTTTCTTGAAATAATAAAACATAATATGCCAAAGATGTTATATATTTTCTTCCATCTTCAATACTAAAATGGCTACACAAAAATTCATCAATTTTGATAAGTTTTTTTAAAAAAATGCATGCTGCTATGTTGGCTGTCACAATACAATAAAACAATATTGTTTTGAATGAAATTAAAGACAACTAAGGACTACTAGAGCCATCTTACGGAAAACAAACAAACTTTTTGGCCAACTCAATACATTTTCAAGCCATGAGATATCAAAGTACACTTTTAACCACCTGGAGGGCTGAGATAATTGTAACCAAACAGGTCAGTTGGAATGGTCAGACACCTTGCATGAAAGATGAATGAATTATCAACCTGGAAATTACTGAAAAATACCAGGGGGGAAAAAAGTAGAGAAAGACAATGGATCCTCCCTCTCTCCTCCCTCCCTTCCTTGCTTTCAAATGCATTTATTGAGTAGAAAAAGCTTGGCCTTGTGGTGCCTCCTGCTCCTGGAGAGCATCATGTCCATGCAAAGATCCTATTTGAGCTTTTACAATGGCCACCAGCTATTGGTTCTGAAAACGCCTGACAAAGTCTGACCTGAATGCTATTCAAGCATCAGACCTTAAAGCATAACACTAGATTCCATAAACCTTGGTTATAATATGAATAAATAATTATCCTTTTACATGGTTTTTGATTACTTTAAAACTGTTGGGAGTTTCTATGCCAGCAGTTTATAATTTCACAAAGTAAATTCTGGAAGAAAAAAAATCCAAACATGCCCTCTCTTTTGAGATTCTCTTTCTGATTTACTCTATAAAACTGCCAAGAAACTCCTAAAACTTATACCCGAAGTGACTGCTGTTGTATTACTCACCCACAGAAGTCATCTCATTGACTCCTCACTCAGACTCCACACTATCATGTAAAAGCCACTATTTATGTAAGTTTATAAGCTGCATTTCACTTTGAATAAGAATTGAGATTTTTCATCTTCATTTTTAGATTGCATTGCAAATGTATGTGCTAATTTAAAACATAAGGCACATGAAAAGGAATTAACACACAGCCATTGAACTCACTTGAGAGGGAAAGAAATCTGCTCCCTGGTATGTGACAACCATGTTAAAAAGAAAGCAGAAATTACATTCTTAAAACATAGGTAAACTGCCCTGGCTGTTGTGCCTCAGTGGATTAAGTGCTGGCCTGAGAACCAAAGGGTCGCCAGTTCGATTCCCAGTCAGGGCACATGCCTGGGTTGCAGGTCAGGTCCCCAGTGGGGGCATGTGAGAAGCAACTACACATTGATGTTTCTCTCCTTCCCTTTCTCCCACCCTTCCCCTCTCTCTAAAAATAAATAAATGAAATTTTTAAAAAAGGCAAAACTAATTGTTATTAAAATCATGAACTATGATAATACATTGTTAAATCTTTCTAAAAAGACCATTTTTAAAAAAGTATTGAGAAAATTGGCAAACATGGTTTGTATTTTTTTCTATTTTGTGACCTATAACACTACTTCTTATAAAAACAAAACCTCCTGTACATGTCCTGACCTGGGATCGAACCCACAACATAGGCATATGTCCTGACTGGGGATCAAACCCACAACTTTTTGGTGTATGGGATGATGCTCAAACCAACTGAGACATCTCGAGCCAGGGCTATTCTTCTGGTTTTGTCACAACTATGTCTCTCACCTGTTCCACCTCTACGTAAGATAGTAAGAAAGCAGTGGTAGCAGTGAGAGGTCCTGGAGGGCTCTGAAACTGTTGTCAAAGGGACTCTTTTAGGCCAATGCAATGTCAATGAATAGACCAACTATATAAAACAGAGAGGAGGAAAGCTGCCAAGGTACAAACAGCGGATGGAAGGCTCAGGCTGCTCTTCCAGCTCCTGGCCTTCCTTCTCCTACACATAATATTTGATTCTGAAAAAGCCGTAGAGCTTCACACTACAGCTTGAAAATTTCTATGAGAAAGTTGATCTCTGGGCTAGAACTTGATTTAGTAACTTAGCAACCAAGCACATATTATATGAAAAGCATTTACATTTTAAGAAACCGGAAAAACAGGTCAAAATTCAAACAAAGTAATACCATACTAATGGAAATTATATTCATACAGAAATTACTCAACTTCAGAATATTCAGAGGTAACATTTTACCCTAGAAAGGCATTTCCAAATACTATTGCTTTGATCAATTAACATATGAAATTTCATCTAATTTTTAAAACTTACTTGGTTAAAGTCCTTCTGTCTCAAGTATGTAATTGCTTTGTTTATTTCCAGGTCATTTGCTAGCTCTATATATTGAGAAGCTTTCACAACTTCCACACACCTACAATGTAAAGAGGAAAAAGGATTATTTTGTTTTAGTATATTTGTTTTGTTGGTGGGTTTTTTTTTAACTGTGACTACTGAAAAAAATTTTATAGTGCCCCTAATGTTCTGTAAGGCTAAGTAATTGATTTCTTCCAATAAAGGCATTAAGTTATTGAATTCTTCAGTTTTCAACTAATTTACCCATTCAATTTTTCATTAGTCTGCTGTCACTTCTAATTACTTATGGTATTGTATTTTAAATGAAATTTGATTGATACCTACATTCTGATTTTTGGGTTTACAAAAACAATTTCAATTTCTAACAGGTAAAATTGTTTCTATATTTTTTCATCTTAAATACTCCAAAGGTAAGACACAGTCACTAGAAATTGTAGACTATATTTAATTTTTTTGTGCAAACTTGAACAGACTATAGTAGATCCAGTTCCCAAAGCACATAGAACATCTTTTTTTATCTGTATCAGGCACTGTGCTAATTCCTTTAAAGTCATTATCACATTTAATGCTCACAAAAACCCTGAAAGGCGGGCATTGTCTCTACAGAAAGGGAAATGGGCCTAAGGCCTAAGGTAGAAAACTGTCAAGTAAAAATTTGAACCTAATTGTTTATATATATTTTATTGATTATGCTATTATAGTTGTTCCATTTTTTCTCCCCTTTATTCCTCTCTACACTGTACCCTTCCCTCTCCCACCATCATTCCCCCACCTTACTCCATGTCCATGGGTCGTACATATAAGTTTCTTGGCTTCTCCACTTCCCATACTATTCTTAACCCCCTCCTGTCTGTTTTGTACCTACCATTTATGCTTCTTATTCCCTGTACCTTTCCCCCCTTCTCACCCCTCACCCTCCCCACTGATAACCCTCCACGTGATCTCCATTTCTGTGATTCTGTTCCTGTTCTAGTTGTTTGCTTAGTTTGTTTTGTTTTTGTTTTTTTAGGTTCAGTTGTTGATAGTTGTGAGTTTGTTGTTATTTTACTGTTTGTATTTTTTATTTTCTTTTTCTTAGTTAAGTCCCTTCAATATTTCACATAATAAAGGCTTGATGATGATGAACTTCTTTAACTTGACCTTATCTGGGAAGCACTTTATCTGCCCTTCCATTTTAAATGAAAGCTTTGCTGGAGTTATCTTGGATATAGGTTCTTCCCTTTCATGACTTGGAATACTTCTTTCCAGTCCTTTCTTGCCTGCAAGGTTTCTTTTGAGAAATCAGCTGATAGCCTTATGGGAACTCCTTTGTAGGTAACTGTCTCCTTTTCTCTTGCTGCTTTTAAGATTCTTATCTTTAATCTTGGCTAATGTAATTATGATGTGCCTTGGGGTGTGTTTGCTTGTGTCCACCTTCTTTGGGACTCTCTGAGCTTCCTGGACTTCCTGGAAGTCTATTTCCTTTGCCAGATTGGGG
>PVJI01034664.1:0-10284 GCA_004026765.1 Micronycteris hirsuta | reverse complement strand
TGCCACCAGACCTGAATCAACATCCCAATGCCTTGCTATGAGTAATCCTACCTGTTCTGCTTAATCCCATGAATAATCAATCCTATGTAAATTGCTAATGCCCCTGATAAAAACCCTGGCTGGGCAAGCCAGGGGGCTTTTTCCTGGGAATGGGAGGAATCAGCCACGTAGCCCTGGTATTACTTTCCCCGCGTGTCACAGTATGACACGCACCGAGTCACGGCAACCACGGGTGTCGGCAGGCCCGATCTACCCCGTGTCACTCCTGTGATCTTTGTAGCATTATTTACGATAACCAAGATATGGAAGCAATCCAAGTGCTCATCTATAGACAAGTGGATAAAATAGTGATGGTACATATATATAATGGGATATTACTTCACCATAAAAAAAGGATAAAATCTTACCATTGTCGAAGCATGGACAGACCTGGAGATCATTATGCTAAGTAAAATTAGTCAGATAAATACAAATATCATATGATTTTACTTACCGGTATATATGGAATCTGAAAAGTGAAATAAATGAACTAACAAAGTTAAGATAGACACAGACACAGGAATAGACTAATGTGGACTAGGGGGAACTAGGTGGGAAAGGTGAAGGGATTAAGAAATACAAATTGGTAGTCACAGTGATATAAAATACTGCATGAGGAGTATAGTCGATAATACTGGAGTGACTATGTATGGTGCCAGGTGGGCACTGGAAATATCAGGGGGAACACTTTGCAGTACGTGATTACCTAACCACTATTCTGTATACCTGAAACTAATACAAAATAATATTAAATGTAAACTGTATTTGAAAAAGAAAATTTAAAAAATTAGTAGCCAAAAAATATATATTTTTTAATTCAAAGGATGGTATGTATCTTCTAAGTAAATTCCCATGTCTTTGAGATGAGTTTCTTGTGATCCTTTCATCTTCCTGATGTGGCAGGTACACTTACCTGCTACAACTCTGGAACTTTGTCCATGAAAATTTAATTTCACTGGCAAAAAAGTACTCTAATTTTTTTCCTGGTCAACTCTAATTTTTTTCCTTGAACTCCATCACCTCTGTTTGACAATATTAATGATTACATCAAAAGTCATGATGGAAATAAATAGACATCTGAGCTTTCTCTGAAACATTGTCCCCAAACTGTCTCATCATGCAATTAAGAGCAGAGCTGTTAGGATTGTCCAGTACCCTGAATAAATGCAGATCACTCTACTCCTCTCTTTGTGTGCATGAGTTTTGTTTTTCATACTGGAGTTATTTGGGTAGCCATGATGTTACACTGAGAAATGAGAGCAAATCAGGTGTTTTGCCCCAAGGTAAGGTGAGATAGCACCACTACAGGAAGAACCTACATTGCACAAGGCAGAGAATCGCTATGGGAGGCAGCACACAAATTCTTGTCTGGATGGTTATGTGATCTAAAATTAAGAGAACTAGCATTGATGTGAAAAAACAAAATGGTAAGTAAATCATGAAGAGGGAGAAGAATGGATGAGGTCTCATTCTCTTGTGCAGCAAACAGAGGCAGATCCCAGATTCATTTTTATTTGGTGCCTGGCTTGTGGCACAGGGGTGCTGGTGGCTTCAAGGTTGGGAAGGAGGTCCTGTTTCCAATAAGAAAGCCCCTTCTGCAAATGTGGGTCTAAGAAAGGACCACTTTCCTACTCCGAATCAGACAACGGATTAGTTTCACATTCTACCCACATTTCTGGTGGATCAGTGCCTGCACCTTTCTGCCCAGCTACCTTATGTTACCACCTTCAGCTGCTGTGGCACCGGTGCCTTCCCTTTTTCACGGTGCGGCAGACTCGATCCGTTCACTCTCCTATTCGCTTAGCTCTTGAATTCTGTCATGTTGATAACAGCTAAATCTCAAGCAAACAAGTTAAATGCAGTATTTGTCTGGAGTGTCTACTGTTTTTAATTAGAGCACACTTGCATTCTCAGCAGTGTGGCAGTCCTGTGGCACTAAGAATTAGGCCCCTTGCTACGTGTCGCATGTGCTGTTGGTGACTAACAACCTTTGGTATATTATTCTTCTGTCATTTTTCTTTATATTTTTAATGCACATGAATCACACCACATCTACAATTTTTACATATTTTTTCTGAACATAGTTTTTACAATTATTTTTAACAGAAAAGAAAAAAGCACACACACCACAATATGTCTGTCCTCCAACTGCAACGATTACCAACATTCTGCTGCTCTGTTATTAATTTCTTTTTTTTTTAAGATTTTATTTATTTATTTTTAGAGAGAGGAGAAGGAAGGGAGAAAGAGCAATGTATGGTTGCCTCTCACATGGCCCTCACTGGGGACCTGGCCTGCAACCCAGGCTTGTGCCCCGACTGGGAATAGAACCGGGACCGCCTGGTTCCCAGCCCGCGCTCAATCCACTGAGCTACACCAGCCGGGCCTCTGTTATTAATTTCTGAATGTATCTTATTTTTATGTCTTGAAACTATAAATACAAACATGTTGTGAAGAAAGATGCTCAAAGTATATTCTCTATTTAGGTCTCATCGCCTTGGCACAGATATCCAGAAGAAGAATTTCGGAGATAATCTTAATTCATCTCTATGTACTCATGTATCAGTGGGTCAAGCAAGAGACCACTGGATCTGTTTACACTCATGTTTTGCCCCCTAAGGACAAGCCTCACTCTTGTGTGTACTTTATAGATGAGGATGACCCAAAGTGAGCTCCGTAGCTCAGGGGTAAGGTCTACTTTACATTGTAGGCAATACTTTGAGGCCCACCTTATGAGTGTCACTGAGGCTGTTGCTGTGATTGCAGAGAAACGTGAGGAACATAGATCAGATCATGGTCCAAGTTGCAAATTAGGTGTTTGTGCATTTTAATAAAAGAACAGTTTGAATGCAGGCATTTTTTTCTTCCTCCCCCAAGCCCTTCTTGACAACACAACAAATGATAATCTGAAATCAAACATGACACTCTACCTGCAGGACCCAACACTGACAGATGGAGCTGTGTTTAAATAGCTCCATGTTGCCAATTCCAATAAAACCCCAAGTCTGATGGGAAAAGAGAAAGTGCTCGGAATGTGAAAGAGGGTCATGTAATCATACTGGTGATGGGAATCATCTGACCCGTCAGCTCCCAGGGCCACTTTGCCTCTGAGGTTGACTATAACAGCCAGCGCTGTGGCTGGTGTCCAGCTCAACATGACTAGGCGACATGAGGTTTGAAGAAGCTAAGGGCTTTATTTAGCTTAGATGGGGCTGAGGGAAACCTGCCAGATTTTTGATCCGTGTTGGGCTGGAGGGTGTGCAACAGCTGCTTTTGTTACCTAAAAATGAGGCATCCTGGAGCTGTGGGACTGCTCTAAGCTTAATCATTTTTAGGTTTTGTAAAACAAAGGCACTCAGATGACATTCTAGTGAATGAGGCCTCAAAAGGCTCCAAAAAGAAAAACAACCTTTACCTTAAATTTTTGTACTTAGATCCAGTGGGGCTGCAGTCATGTATCAAGTTGAAAGACCTACAAAATACTTTGTGAAAAGAAAAACTCCTTTCCTTTGCTGCCTGATTTGAATTGGTTTCAGCACCATCTGGAGGGAATGTTAAATTTGGTCCCTTTGATCAGATGTAGCAAAGAGCCTTACTTCACTGTCTTGCCTTTTTAAAGCCTCATCTTCCAGGAACTGGTCATATCTATTCCACAGTACTCCCAGCCATCGGGAGTTCTTGGTGGAGATATCCTGGGTGCTCCAGTGGTCTGGAGGTGGCTACATCCTAATGTTCTTCAGTTGTTCAGTGGAGTCATCCTGTAACACTGTCACAATCTTCAAACCCCATTGACACATTGAGTCCACCAGCATTGATTGGTAAAGATTGTTGCCAAGCTCTGTGGGAATCACTAAGGTTGCAAAGATAAATAAGAGCCACTAAACTTGAGTTCATAGGAGGTGCAGGAGATAGGCTTTATTTACTCATTCATTCATTTATTCATTTATTTATTTATAATTCTCACCTGAGGGTATTTTTATTGATTTTTAGAAAGAGAGAGGAAGGGAGATAGAGAAACATCTATGTGAGAGAGAAACATTGATTGGTTTTCTCCCATAAGTGCCTCGATTGGAGGTCAAATGTGCAACCTAGGTATGATCAAACCTGCTAACTTTTGTTGTACAGGATGGTGCTTTAACCAACTGAACCCCCCAGCCAGGGCAAGGAGATAGACTTGACATACATCATTATAAAGTACTGTGCAGCAAGTAGGGCAAGCTGAGTGACCACTTGAAGATCTCCTAAGGAGGGTTATGAGGACACTGTGACTCATTCCACTTGGGATGATTTGTTGGATCTACACAGGAGGTCCTGGGGAGAGTATCTGACTGATCTTTAAGAAAAAAAAAATCAACAAATAGCTGTTATTTATGGAGCACCCAAAATGTATCAGGTATTAAACCAGTTTACTAATTCAACTAAATTATTACAATAATAGCATGTATTAGACATTATACATCTCAATATACAGATAAGAAAACTGAGAGAAGTACTGAGCTGAAACATATACAGCTATAAAGGGTCACAGTACAGATGTAAATGCAGTTTTTCTGACTTTAAAGCCCATGCTCCATGCTCAACACTGTACTGCTTTGGAACAAAGGTAAGTAGCAGAGGTGTGCACCCAGGCAGAGAGGTGGAGGTATTGTCACTGACTTTTCCCATCTGTTTCTTCTCCATACTCAGTATCCTGATATTTTTCTCTGCCTTCTCAGTCACTTGATTATGGAACCCTAATTCTGTTTCTTTCTTCCACTCCTTCAAAACATATGTTGTCCCATCAATTACCTTGCAGTTAACCTTGAGACCAAAATGGATAATAATGGGCCTTCGGACTGGCAGTGGGATACTGTCTCACCAGTCACTTGCACTTATTAGTGCCTCAATTTTACAAGTGTCTGGCAGTCCAAAACTAACCCAGCTGACTCTTGAGGCATTGGATTTTGTTCCTAACTGGTATTAAGTAGTTCAATGTCAATATGAATCTCACAGAGAAATTTTCATGTAGGTTCTGAATCTGTAGGTTGAAAGTGGGTCAAGAGTTGGCATTTCTCCCAGAAATACTGCTGATACTTTGACTACACTGAAGGGCAAGGTTAAAGACTAATTGCGCTCAGGGTACTTATCAGAGAGTAACCTCTAACGCGTGGCTACTCAACCACTTTTGAGGATCTAGAGAAATGAATGAATTATGTATCCTTGGGGAAATCCTCAGTAAATACTGTATATTTCAACTGAGCTTTGGAGGGGTTTTCTAAACCACTAAACAATACTTCAGCATATATTAATATAATTTCTCACTTAACCCTCATAGTGGAATTCAAATGGTTTAAGCAATTTGCTAAGTCACTCAGCTCTTAAACAATGAAGCCAGAGCAACTTAGAGCCCAAGTTGCTGTAATTGGTTCTATTATTTTTTTATAACATTTCATTTACTTACTAGTACTCTTTTTCTCATTACTTTCTTTAGTTACTTTAAATATTTTTGTATTACTACATTGCATAGACTCTTTATGCTATCTAAAATACATTGTTCTCCCTAGTCTTTAAACTTATTATAGAAATAATCTGATTACTAAAAATATGAACACAGAGCAAATTATAATTAAGAAAACTCAAAAGTACTTCTATTTCCAGCCCCTAGAGATAATTCTTCTTAAAATATTAGTAACTATCCTTCTAAACATTTCCCTCCTATGCCTATGCTTAGTTTTTTCTTGAAATAATGGAATATAATTCCATGTGTATGTTTTTTAATTGCCTTTTTTTAAAAATTTAGCCATGTGATTTAATTTCCAGAATGTTATTTTTAATGAGTACAGGGTATATGTTTAAATGAGTCGAGATTAACTTATTTGACCTCTCTCTTATTCTTGGATCTTTATATTACCTTATTGTTTTTGCTTTTTGAATTTAAAATAACATCATAGCCAATAACATTCTTATACATTTGTGTTTGTGTATACTTTTAAATGATTTCTTTTTTAATCACTGATGTAACATGTTAAAAAATATTTTTGTAAAATCTTTAGCTGAAATAGGTAAAGGGAAATCCCCTTTGGTTCCCAGCTGAATCCAATTTTTGACCTTAGAGTCCTCTCAATCGGGTGTTTTTCCTTCAAGATCTTTTCCCTTTTATGCACAGATGTACACAGTGAATGGCTCTAGGACTTATTTATATGAATGAGACCACTCACCATATGAGTTTTAAAGTTATGCTATTTATAGGAAGTATTTTCTAAAAGAGACATTGCTTGGGAGGGGGGAAAGATGGCGGCAGAGTAGGAGAAAGCGGGATCGGCTTCCTCTAGCCCACTGGTGGGATATCTGGCTGATTTTCGGAGGAGTGGAGCGATCGCCCAACAGTATCCCAGGAAGATTGGCGACCAGGATTGCACATAAAACTGAAAGATCAGCCGGTAGGGATCTTTCGGAGGGAAGGGGTCCCTCGGGTCTTGCAGGGAGCAGGGAGGTCTGCAGATCCAGTAGCAGCAGCTTCCCGGTTTGCTCCAGGATCCGTGGGAGGGAGCTGGATTGGGGTGTGCGAGTAGCCAAAGCAGACACGCGCGTCTGTTGGAAGAGCCTTGGTCCCCAGCAGTCCGGAGGTTGGTGTGTACGTGGGGACTGATCTGTAGAGGCTGGCGATCCCAGCGGGAGGAACTGGAGACTGAACTGAATGGGAAACCCAGGCCAGAGCTCCGGGATCGGGCGCACACCCGGCGGAGCCAGTCGGGGGCAGCTGGCGTTGGTGCCCGACCGGGCGCCCAGGCCTGTGGCTTGCAAGCTCCGATTCCAGAGACAAAAGCGATCGGTGAATGCAGGGGCGCGGAGCTCACTCCTGGAGGGCCTGAGACACAACCCAGACCTGCGGTGCAAAGTCCCTCCGTGGGGGAGAAACAGAGGAGCTACATCGAGCCCCACTGAGGGGAGACACAGACTTCATAAACTCTGACTCAGGGTGGGGGTCCGGCGGCCCAGAGGAGGTGCTGCAAACTCCCAGCAACTCAGCTGGAGGCCGGACGGCAGCTGAGAGTGCAGCCCAGGAAGACAGCAGGGGAAGTCTGATATCTTCCCAGCCTGTCGCAGCCCTGACCAGACGCTGTTGAAGACAGCCAACAAAAGTCTTTTTTTTTCTTTCTTTTGTTTTCTCTTTGTTTCTTTGTTTGTTTTTCCCCACCCTTCTTCCTATCTGTCCCTCTATATTTTTTTAACTCCTTCTACCTTGCCTTCATTTGGTATTCCTAGTTTTCTCTTCCCTTTATTTCCTATTTATTATTATTTTTTTATTTTATGTTATTTTCAAATTATTTTTTTCTTTATCTTTCTTTTTCCTTTTCTTTTGCTTTCTTTTCCTTCTTTTTCTCCCTTACCCTCACTTCTTTATCCACAGGTCAAACATTAAAACCTGGAATTGTGAAGAGAATAGAGTGGGACTCAGACAAAAGTCAGCCAAGAAAACAGAGACAGTGACACAAAATTAACTTCGCTGCTTCAGAGAACTTGACAGATCAGTTTAAGAACCAGAGGCTAGCAAGAAGAATCCCACAAACAATGGGAAGACAAAGAAACAATCCCCAAATGAAAGGAAAGGAGGAAGCCCCAGAAAGAACGATAAATGAAACAGAGGCAAGCCAACTATCAGATATTGAGTTCAAAGCATATGTTATCAGGAAGCTCAAGAAACTCAAGAAGCTTGATGAACTCACAGAAAACTACCAGAAACTACAGGGAAACTATAATGAACTAACTGCAAACTATGTCAACATGAAAAAGGAAATAGAAACTATTCACAAGGGCCAAGAGGAAATGAAGAATACAATATCTGAACTGAAGAACACAATAGAAGGAATCAAAATCAGGCTCGATGAGGCAGAGGATTGGATCAGCGAGCTGGAGGACAAGGTTGAAAAAAGCAACCAAAAAGAGCAAGAACAGGAAAAGAGGCTCAGAAAGAATGAAGAGGTATTAAGGGAAATGCAGGACAACATGAAATGTAACAATATTCATATAATAGGGATATCAGAAGGAGAGGAAGAGCAGCAAGGGATGGAAAACCTGTTCGAAAAAGTAATGATGGAAAACTTCCCTAATCTGATGAGAGAAAAAGCCACACGAATCCAGGAAATACAGAGAGTCCCAATCAAAAGGAACCCTAACAGGCCCACTTCAAGACACATCATCATTAAAATGGCAAAATTCTAAGATAAAGAGAGAATCCTAAAGGCAGCGAGGCAGAGACAGGAAGTAACATACAAAGGAACCCCAATAAGGTTAGCAGCTGCTTTCTCAATGGAAATACTCCAAGCCAGAAGGGAATGGCAAGAAATATTCCAAGAAATGAGAACCAGAGGCCTGCAACCAAGACTACTTTACCCAGAAAGGCTCTCAATCAAGATAGATGGCCAAATAAGGAGCTTCCCAGACAAAAGAAGTCTAAAAGAATACACCTCCACCAAAACAGCTCTGCAAGAGATCCTAAAGGGACTGATTTAAGGGAAGGAAGAGAAAAGAGAGAGTGAGGAACACAGGTACAAAAAAAATGGCAATGAATAAGTACCTATCAGTAATAACCTTAAATGTAAATGGATTAAATGCTCCAATTAAAAGACATAGAATAGCAGAATGGATAAGAAAGCACGACCCACACATATGCTGCTTACAAGAGACCCACCTCAGGACAAAAGACTTACACAGACTGAAAGTGAAGAGCTGGAAACAAGTTTTCCAAGCAAACGGACAAGAAAAAAGAGCGCGGGTAGCAATATTCATATCAGACAAAATAGACTTCCAAAAAAGGGCCATCAAGAGAGATCCAGAAGGACACTTTATAATACTCAAGGGAAGAATCCACCAAGAAGTCATAAATTTGTAAATATATATGCACCCAACACAGGAGCACCCAAATACATAAAGAAAATCTTGGAGGACTTCAAGAAGGACATTGATAGCAACACAATTATAGTAGGGGACTTCAACACCCCACTGTCAAAAATGGACAGATCCTCCAAACAAAATATCAGCAAAGACATTGTAGCACTGAACAATGCCCTAGAAGAAATGGACTTAATTGATATATATAGGGCCCTTCATCCCAAAGAAGCTAAATATACATTCTTTTCAAATGCACATGGAACATTTTCAAAAATAGACCATATGATAGGACACAAAACAAGCCTCAACAAATTCAAGAAAATGGAAATCATACCAAGTATTTTCTCTGACCACAAGGGACTGAAATTAGAAACCAACCCCAAGGAAAAAAACCCAAAACACTCAAAATCATGAAGACTGAATAGCATGCTGCTAAACAATGAATGGGTCAAGAATGAGATTAGGGAAGAAATAAAAAAGTTCCTTGAAACAAATCAAAATGAACTGATGACAACCCAAAACTTATGGGACACAGCGAAGGCAGTCCTGAGAGGGAAGTTCATAGCGATACAGGCCTACCTAAAAAGAACAGAAACAGTTTACACAAACAACCTAACACTACGCCTACAAGAACTCGAGGAACAACAGCAAAGACAACCCAGAACAAGTAGAAGGAAGGAAATAACCAAGATCAGATCAGAGTTAAACGACTTAGAGACTAAAAGGACAATTCTAAGGATCAATGAATCCAGGAGCTGGTTCTTTGAAAAGATAAACAAAATTGACAAGCCTTTAAGCAGGCTCATCAGGAGAAAAAGAGAGAGGACCCAAATAAACTCAATCAGAAATGAAAGAGGAGATATTACAACTGATGCCACAGAAATACAAAGGATTATAAGTCACTACTACAAAGAACTGTATGCCAAGAAATATGAAAACCTAGGAGAAATGGACAAATTTTTAGAAAAATATAATCTTCCAAAACTCAATAAGAAAGAAACAGAAAGCCTGAACCAACCAATAACAGTGGATGAAATTAAAGCAGTAATCAAAAAACTCCCAACACACAAAAGCCCTGGACCAGATGTTTTCACAGGAGAATTCTACAAAGCATTTAAGGAGGAACTAACACCTATCCTTCACAGACTGTTTAAAAAAATCCAAAATGATGGAACACTCCCAAACTCTTTTTATGATGCCAGCATCATCCTAATCCCAAAACCAGAAAAAGACACAACAAAGAAAGAAAACTTCAGGCCAATATCACTGATGAACATTGACGCTAAAATTCTCAACAAAATATTAGCAAACCGCATCCAGCAATACATTAAAAAGATCATTCACCATGACCAAGTAGGTTTCATCCCAGGGATG
>PVJI01034663.1:0-10287 GCA_004026765.1 Micronycteris hirsuta | reverse complement strand
GTGTGGGCACATTGGCATAGTCTTGCTACATGCCCAGACTGGGTGGGAGAGCCCCCTGGGGTGTCTCTCAGGACCAAGCATAAAATGTCACTTTCACAATTGCCAATAAATAATGCTGATAAGCTGGTACAAGCCTCCCTAGAGCTCCTGGGACCCAAAGTTCCAAAGCAATGCTGTTGATCAGTGTGCTTGACTTTATGACCAGGCGCTGACATCATAGGGGACATTGTTCCATCAGCAGAAGGGCTCAGGCCATTTCCCGCTCCATCAGTCCTCACAGCACAGTCCTCCAGGACGCATGGTGTTTGGGTACTGCACTGCGTTCTCTGGGGTTAACGCTGACTTTGTGAGGCCACACTCTCTGCACTTAAAATCAGCTTTGAGCCTTGGCCAGTGTGACTTGGTTGGAGCATCGTCCCATGGACCGAAAGATCCTGGTCAGGACACATGCCTAGGTTGCTGGTTTGGTCCCCAGTCAGGGAGCATGTGAGAGGCAACTGATCAGTGTTTCTCTCCCTCTCTCTCTCCTTTCCCCTCTCTCTAAAATCAATAAGCATGTCCTCAGGTGACAATAAAAAAAAACTCCTTGACTCCTGGAAAATTTGTGTGTGTGAGCCAGTCGGTCCCACCAAAATGAAATTATCAGAAGGTCTGAAACCACAAGCTTTTCTTCTCTGTCCATTTAGCAAGCTGCCGTCACTGCTTTTGGTCACTAGGTCAGAAAATATCTGTGCCTCTGCCACTTAAAAGTGTACTTCCCAACTTATCTATGTCTTGACCAATTTGGCAATTTCACCATACAGGTGATTTAGTGTACTTCCTGCCAAATTGTATTTGGTAAAATTCCTTTGGGCCTCATTAACTGGAGATAGGTAAACTGAGGCACAGCACGGCCCATTCCCTTGCTCAAAGACACAGAAGTGGGAAAGACAAGTGCAAAAATTGGAACCCAGCTCAGTCTCAAAAGCACGTTCACTTCCTGTTCCAGAAAAATCGCTTGAAGCTTCACTCTCTCACCCCCTAGTGGCGAAATGTTGCATTGTCTCAGGCATCGTTCTGTGGAAGGGTGCCCAGAGGGTCTGACTGAGCATGTTAGTTATCTATTACTGTGTTACAATATTACCACAGACTTAGTGGCATTAAGCAACACATTATTCTATCCTAGTTTCAAGGGCCAGAAAAAAACAGCATGACCTCTCAGGATCCTCAGGGGCTGTAGTCACCATGTTAGCCAGGCTGTGGTCTAATCTGAAATCCAGTCTGGGAAAGGATCCACTTCGGAGCTGCAACATAATTCCAGCACATGCTACCCAGAGTTAGCACAGCCCTCACAGGTTAAGGGTGCAGTGCCCACAAGACCGTCCTCACTTTAGACACCAGCTACCAATTCAGGTGTCCTCAGGCCGCCCTGACCAACAGCTGAGAATTTTGGAGGTCCCTGCTATCCCTATTCATCATAATTTCCTAGAGCCACTCAAAGAATACAAAGGAAGTGCTATACTTAGGGTTATGATTTTATTGCAAAGAAAACAAATTAGTACCAGCTAAGCGAAGACACACACATGATGAAGTCTGGGAGGGTCCCAGAAGCGAAACTTCCTATATCCTCAGGATGTGTCTATCCTCCAGGCACATGAGGGTGTGTCACCAACCAGGAAGCATCTCCAGCCTCAGTATCCAGCATTTTTATTGGGGTGTCTTCAACAGGTGTGGTCGATTGAATTATTGCCCACGTGACTGAGTCTGTCTCCAACCTTCTTCTGTTCACAGAGGTTGAGCTGATAGCCCCTGGCTCAAATTTCCAACACTGAACCTGGTTGGTCTTCCTGGCATGACCAGCTCCCCCCCACCCACACAAACTGAGTCATTTCTCAGCATATTACCTTATGTAAGTAATACCTCTCACTTTCAAAACAGGTAGCCCTGGCAGGTGTGGCTCAGGTGGTAGGGCATCCTTCCACAAAGCGAAAGGTTGCTGGTTCAGTTACCAGCCAGGGCATACCCCAGGGTTGCAGGTTCAGTCCTCAGTTGGGGTACACGTCAGAGACAACCGATTGATGTTTCTCTCTTATGTCGATGTTTCCCTCCCTCCCTTCCCCTTGCTCTAAAAATAAATCTTACTAAAATATATAAATTTTATTTCTTTGGAAGAAGGAAGTGTAGATTGGAGATTTGAGGAAAAGCATCTCCATTTGTCTCATCCTCCGAGGGGCTTCTGCCCCATGTCCAGCCCCTTGTTGGAGGTTCTGCGCGGATCCAGATCTCTTCCAGGCTACGTCTTAAGGGTTGAATACACACAGATTTCCGGAGGTTGCTTCATCTGGTTGGAAGAGCCCTCGCTCAGGGCTCTGGCATTCAGCTCAGCATACATCACTCCGTGAGGTTCTTCAGCTCTTGACTCCTGAGATCCTTCATCCTGAGGGTGAGCAAGGAGAAGAGGATCAAATCTCCAGGGAGGAGTATTTTGTGGTAACAACGGAGCAGTCATAATAACAGAGCAGTAGACAACTTTCCAGGAGACTGCCCCAGAGCCTCCTAGTCCTCAATTGAGTTTGCCTCCTCTCTTGAGGGTTAGCTGGACCTAGCATCTTATATCTGTCAAAGGAATAGAGCAAACACAAAAACACACCAAAAAAGAAGGGAGGCCATGTCCAAGATGACGTTGTGAAGGACAGTTCCTTCTATCATGCCCACTTCTCTGTTGTCCCCTGGATCACTCAACACTGACGAAGTCAGCTGCCACGTTATCAGCTGCTCTTCAGAGAGGCCCATACGACCAGCGTGGTCTCCGGCCAACAGCCAGCAAGGAACTGAGTCCTGCCGACAACCACCTGAGTGAGCATGGAAGCAAATCCTCTCCGAGTCAAGCCCTGTTAGGCCCTGGCGGCACCTACATCACAACACTGTGAGACCCGGAGTGAGAGAGCCAGCCCTGCCATTCCAGAGCTGACCTGGGAGCATGCGAGACGACAAATGTTGCTTTAGGCCACCACATTTAGGGATGACTTGTTACACAACAATAGATAATTTATACAGTTACCAAAATGCATGTTAGTAGGAAACATCCAGGATGAGTAAATCCTTAGGGACAGAAAGCCTATTAGTTAGTTACTGCCAGGAGCTGAAGGAGGAGGGAGGGAAAGGGGGAGCAACTGCTGAAAAGGTGTGGGGCTTCCTCTTGGGGCAATGAAAATGCCTGGAACTAGGTAATGGGGATCGTGGCCCAACACTGTGAATGTACCAAATGTCGCTGAATCGTACATGTCACAATGGTGACTTTTATGTGCATTTTCATGTGATGTTTAATACTTATTAAATTCTCACCCAAGGATATGTTCAGTGATTTTTTTAGAGAGAGAGGAAGGGGAGTAGGAGACACCAATGTGAGAAGCATCAGTCACTTGCCTCCTGTATGCACGCTAACTGGGGATCGAACCCACAACCTTTCTGGTGTATGGGATGACTCTCCAACCAAGTGAGAGCCATTCGGCCCAGGATTGACACAATTTTTCAAAAATGGAGTTACAGAGGGAAGAAGTAAGGGCTGCTGTGAACATGGCCACTGGTGACAGATGCAGGATCTGCTGTGGTGCACAGTGAGGCAGGTGCTTTAAAGCGGGATCTTACCGTGTTTTCACCAAGAGGTGGAATTATTGTGCTCAGTGTCCAGATGAGGAAACTGATGCTCAGAGTGGGAATGTCATTTGCCCGGGGTCCCACAGATAGTTATAATAATGATAGCTTCGAGGTACTGAGTGCTTACAGCACACCTGGCGTTTCCCCCACCTTTCGGTGGCTGTGAATTCACGAAGCCATCCCATTCATCCTATGAGGAACTTCAACCCGTTTAGGGAATGGGAAGTCTCCTCACGAAGATGACACGGGGTGAAGGTGCCATGGCCGGAGAAGCATAGATGAGTCCAGGCTGGGTTCTCCTGAATTGTAGAGGAAGGGTTGGGGCAGAGGAAAGCAGAAGCCCAAACCATTGACAGAACTGCAGGGGGAGTGATGGAGAGCCTGGATGGAGCAAGGGACTGATGGGGAACTCACCTGGGCAGGAGAGCAGCTCGTCATACCTGGAGACGTGTCTGGGAGAGAGAAGATTCTGCCTTTGGTTTGTGCCCAGGATTGAGGGGTCAGGTCTACACATGCACAGAGCTATACACATGTACTCACATGATGCATGTGTGTGCAGTAATGCATGCATGTGTAATACAGTAAAACAAACCACATGTGCACAAAACATACAAATGCATACTCAAAAGCACACAGTTTGTGCTTGTGCCAGTGCATGTGTGTACATGTCCACATGTGTGCCCCCCTGCACACTGCATGTGCACACACATGCATGCGGCCCTCGTGTGTGCACACAGCATGCCCATATACATGCCTCACATACCCCACACTACCACCTTCTTTCCCAGGTTGATTACCTGTCACAACTTCTTCAGAGTTCTTAGAAGAGCGGGAGCTGAGAGAAACAGAATGAAGCATTGGGGATTAAGAAAGGTAGAGAAAAGCAAGGTCACTCGCCCCAGTCTCTCCACCTATTCCCAGCTTGGATGCCCCCTCCTCAGGTCTCCAAGTCACCCTGTGCACTAGAAGGTAGGTCTTGGAGCCAAAGAGAAGGAAATGGTTGGGAGAAAGAATCCAAGGAAAAGACACTGAGTGAGCCGTGGAGGATAGTTGTGAGAAGAGAGAACATGGAAGGAGACCTGGGGTGGTCGTGGGAGCTGGTCTGGGGGCACATAAAAGGTTGACATAACAAAGAAGGGTAAGTAGTCCAGGAAATGGTGAAGGACAAGTTAAGTGTTGGCTGTCCAGGTTCTTGAGTGGCCTACCGTTTTGTCGCCCTGTTACGAGCTGCCCCTGGGGATGGAAAAAGAAGGAAACAGATTAACCCTGTGATATTAGCTTGGTTGTTATGTTTCTCTATTTTCCCCAGAAGTTCACCCACTTTTCTCCTGAACTCACCACAGCAGGTGTATTTGTAGATGAGGAGGAAGGCTGCGAGGAGGAAGAGTGAGGTGAAGGTGACAGTGAGGATGATTTCAGTGGTTCCTGGTGAGAGGAGAGCAGGAGTGAGGCCCAGTTGGTTTCCTGACACGTGTTCTGATGCCTAAATGTATCTACCATTGTCTGTGTTTCTGTGATGTGCTGGAAACTCACTGAGTTCCTCTCATACTCAGTGGTTCAAGCTGAGGGTCGGGGAATTGAAAGATATCTGGAGGTGCCCAAATACTGAGTAGGCAGAGCCGGGACTCCAACCCCACCCACCTCAATAGACGTTGCATTACACCACCATGTTCTGGCATCACTGAAATAGAAATATCTCTGAGGATGTTCCTAGCAATACATAGCTCTCTGGGAGCCTCATCCTGTATTTGAAGGGCTCTGTGTCCCAGGAGCCTCTCTTCTCTTACCTAGTGCTCTTGCTCTCTTGGCAGACTCTGTTTCATCTAGAAGACAGAATTCACGTTGCAGATCAACCATCACGACGATACACCATTAATGCGTCATTTTTATAACTGTGGTGCCTGCAGCTGTGCACCTATATTGTAAATGTATAGAAACATGCACAGAAACGATGCCACTAAGGTCAGGGTGAAGGTTCTTCTGGAGGGGGAAGGAAAAGGACTTGGTTTGTGGGAAGAAAACAACATGTAGCAAATATGACTAAATGTGGACAAGTATAATTCTGGGTGGTGACGAATGACTTATCATATTACTTCTATTCTGGTTTTTTTTTCAATTTTCTCAAAAATTGAAAAGCAATTTTCAAATTTCTCCAAAGGAAGCTCTTCAATACAGGATATATTATAAATAACATATTATATCCTATTGGTTATATTTCTCTGGAGAACCCTGTCTAATACAGCTGGGAAGAATTCTCTTTAAGTCAGATAGGGCTGCAGTTCCCAGGACAAAGGGAGTATCTTGCCAATTTTCTGTAGTGCTTCTGAGGACAAAATAGTAAATAACCCAACCTGACATGTTTTGAGTGCCCAACCTTAATCGTCCCCATAGCCATGTAGCTGTTTTGTAATCCCGTTGCACAGAGAGGTTAGGGTAGAGGAAGAGTGGATTTAAAAAACAAAACAAAACAAAACAAAATAAAACAGGTAAACTAAAGCTCAAAGTGCTTACTCGAATAGCATGGGGTCACACGCCTGTGAGTAGCAGAGTGTGGCTGGGACCACATTCAGGCTTCGCTAGCTCTGCTGAGGTGACACCACATCACTCTGCAGTGCTTCACCGTCCCCACCTGTGGCGTCTCTGCCTTGGAGCTAACTGACATAGACAAAGTGCACCCCGAGTCCCAAGAGCTCCCCTCCTTCAGCCCTTACTTCAAAGAAGAGAGTGGCCACGGGGAGTCCAAAGTTTGCTCTCAACCACGTATTTCCGCTGTTTCCTGTGACCCCCACCTTCGGTTCTTCACTTCTTTGCCCTACCAGCCTTGGTTTCCATCCCAGGCACCGTCAGGAAGTGGGGTGCTGTTTATCACAACCTCCTTCTGTCAGCTTGGCCCTCCCTGCCCACTGTGTTCTGTTTCCTGTGGAACCAGGGGCCGCGTTGCGCTGGCTCAAATTCAGAAATAATGAATAACTGGAAAACGAGACAGATTGAACTTTGGAATAAAGGACCTTCAAGTGGCCTTGAAGAGGGATGATGCTGTTTGGTGGCAAATATTTCTTGAATAGCCACTGGCTTGGGGCACATATTTTAGGTTTCTGGAACTGGAGGAGAGTACGTTGTCTACCCCCAAAGTGCCTGCTAAGAACTCTTGTGTCTAACTGGAAACTAGATAATGGGTTTCCTGGAGGGTTTCTCAACTTTTGCACTATTGACATGTAAGGCCAGATGATTCTTTGTGGGGAGGGGGTCCTGTGCATTGTAAGATGTTTTGCAGCACGTCTGGTCTCTACCTCCTAGGTGCCAGGAGCATCCCTGCATCCCCAGTTGTGGCCACCAAAAATGTCTCCAAACATTGCCATTTGTCACTGACTTGAGAACCAGTGGTCTAAGGAAAATGAGGAATGAGGTTAAGGTCATTTACTTCTCTTTCTAATCCATCAGGATCACCGCCACCCACCTGGCTCTCTCTGCCTCCTGCCTTGGCCGGTCAGATAACCTTCACACCTCTGCCAGTTCAACACACTGGTGTAGCAAGAGGCTTAGAGTTCTGGTCCTACAACAGCTGCGTAAAACTGAGGGTTTGTAAAAGGCCCTGGTGACACCAAAAGGGTAACTCCTGGATCGTTTTCATTAATCCAGCCGTGCACCTGCACCCACTCATCTGCCCTCCAAGCGCACCCCTCTGCCATGCTCCTCTTTTTCTCAGGCTGTGGCCCTGGTGACAGTTGCCAGGCCTTGAAGGGTCATGGCTGAAGGAAGACAGGAAAGATCTAGATTGAGCTTCATAACACCTGCCTGGGCACCTGTTACATCAGCATATTCATGTCAGAAGCAGCAGCAATCATGACCATCAAGGAAGAAAGCCACAAGGCCCCTCATATGCCACGAATGAATGGAGGAATGGGAAAATCTATTAATCACCAGTTGTTGCGTAACCAAAAACTTTTAAATAAAAGTTCCCTTTTCTGTGGAGAGCAGGTCCAACTTACTATGTCTTTCTTCCCATTTTGTCTCTCTGTTTATCATCACTTTTGGAAAAGACCACCTCATCTGTGCTTAACTTTGTCAGGTGCAATTAAACTGAGTTAAAGAGACAGATATACGTACACCCCTGGCGTTTTCAGAACCTGGAAGACCTTAGATGTCATATATTTCCCTCCAATCTTTGTAATAGTAATGATAAGAATCTTTACCATTATTATGAGAGGGATACACTTTTTTTTTTTAGAGAAACATCAGTTTGTTCCATTTGATGCATTTATTGGTTGCTTCTTGTACATGCCCTGATCAGGCATTGAACCCGCAACCTTGATGTATCGGGATGACACTCTAACCAACTGAGCTACCTGGCCAAGGCCAGGAATGTAGTTCTTGATAAATCTGTTTTGGAATTCAGAGGGAGAAGTCTTGGGTATTCATAATGATAGTAACAGAAAATTTTTATGTGGTATTGGCTATGCACCAGACACGGTTTGGAAAGGATTTTCGTAAAATGACTCATCAGAATCTCATCACAAGTCTATTGTGTGGGTGCTACTTCCTATCAACCCCATTTAACAGATGAGGAAACTGAGACAGAGAGAGGCTAAGTAATCTGTAGGAAAATGTGTTACTAGTTAGTGGGCCCAACTATAATCCAAACAGTTACAATTATTTGCAAAACAAAACTCCCTTCACACCCTTCCAGACCACAGGACCATCTGCCCGAGTGTTGGGTGCCTGTTCCTTCCTCAGATGGTTCTGGTGGTTGAATGTTTTTGCTTCTAGTTATCTATCCCTGGAGGGGACATTGACTACCTTTACGTGACCGAGAAAAGAGAATGGAGTAAACAAACGGACCATAAAGCAGAAAAGGTGTCTCAAAGAACATGACAGAAGGGGACAGGGTGTTCTCTGGGGTCTCTTCTGTGAGGGCCCTCATCTCGGTCATGCGGTCTCCACCCTCATGACCTACTTGCCTCCCAGAGCCCCCCCCACTGCCCAATACTATCACGTTGGGACACTAGGAGTTCAACAGATGGATTTGGTGTGGAGGTTCCTCAAAAAATTAAAAACAAGAATTACTTGTGATCCAGCAGTTCCATTTATGGATATTTAAGCAGAAAAATTAAAAGGCAGGGCCTCAAGGAAATATTTACACACCCGTGTTCACAGCAGCATTTATCACAACCCACGTGCCCATGAGTGAATGGAAAAACAAAATGTGGTCTAGCCGTACAATCAGACATCATTCAGCCTTAAAAAGGAAGCCAGTTCTGCCCTGGCTGGTGTGGCTCAGTGGATTGAGTGCCATCCTGCAAACCAAAGGGTCACCGGTTCGATTCCCAGTCAGGGCACACGCCTGGGTTGCAGGCCAGGTCCCCAGTAGGGGGTGCATGTGAGGCAACCACACATTGGTATTTCCTTCCATCTCTTTCTCCTTCCCTTCCTCTCTAAACAAATAAATAAAAATAAAATTAAAAAGGAAATTTGGATGTGCTACAACATAGAGGAACCCTGAGGACATTATGTTTAGTGAAATAAGCCAGTAGCAAAAATACAAACACTGTATTATTCCGCTCCTGTGAGGTGTCTAGACTAGTCAAATTCATAGAGACAGAAAGTAGAGTGGTGGGTACCAGGGGCTGGGCGAGTGGGAATGGGAAGTGGTTATTTAATGTGGACAGAGCTTCCATTTTAAAGATGAGGAGAGTCCTGTGGGCAGTCGGTGGTGACTGCAGCTTAACAATGTGGATGTACTTAACACCACTGAACTGTGCACTTAAAAGTGGGGTTAAAATGGTAAATTTTGTATTATGCATTTTTACCACTTGTAAAAAATCATCCCTTAAAAAAAAGTGTAGGCAGGAAAAGAAGACCTCCACTTGGTTGAGCTAAAAGGCCTGAATGGTAGAAGATGAACATAAAACAGACCTTCCTGGAGCCTCTCAGTTTGTCTGGGAAAGGTAGTAAAGTTCCTACTGTATAACTCCACAGGATGTCATTCACACTTTAGTCTAAATGAATGGTGTCCTGCCAGGAGGTAGGCAAATAACTTTGTGGCTAGATCTTATTTTCCTAGCGGGGTCAGCTATTATGAATCCACCAAGCCTCCTTTCCTGTGATTCCCTGCCACTCACACTCCCTCTGTAAGCAGAAGATCCTGTCTACTCTACCACATGGTCCTGGCCCTGACTTCTTTATTCCCAAGTGATTTCCCCCCAAGCTCTAGAGTTATGTAGGGACAGAGCCTCCCTCTGACATACTCCAGGTGGCAGATAATTCAGCTGTTATCCTCCTCATGGTAAAAGCCTTACCTGTCACCTGGATCTCAATGTAATCACTGGGCTCCGAGGCCCGGAAAGGAGGCTGTGTTTGGTAGTACACACAGCTGTAGTTCCCAGTGTCATTGACTGTCACACTTTGAAGGGAGAAGTCTGTCTCCTTCCCTACTGGACTCTGGAGCTGTATGGATGTCGGAGTTCCTTTCTTCAGTAGAGCAAACTTGTAAGGCTCAATCACATGGCTGGGCTTCTGGCACTGCAGAGTCACGTTTTCTCCTGCAGTCACCTTGCCCCTATGGTGGGCTTGGAGGGAAGGTTTGGGTAAATGCCCTATAAGAGAAGGAAGGCTCAGAAGTCATGGGAGAGAAGCCTTGGGTGCCCCCTCAGC
>PVJI01034662.1:0-10290 GCA_004026765.1 Micronycteris hirsuta | reverse complement strand
TTGTTGTTTATGATCCAGTTAAAGGTGAGATCATATGGTATTTGTCCCTCACCTCCTGGCTTACTTCACTTAGCATAATGCTCTCCAGTTCCATCCATGCTGTTGCAAAGGGTATAAGCTCCTTCTTCCTCTCTGCTGCGTAGAATTCCATTGTGTAAATGTACCATAGTTTCTTGATCCATTCATTTGTAGATGGGCATTTAGGTTGTTTCCAGCACTTGGCTATTGTGAATTGTGCTGCTATGAACATTGGAGTGCATAGGTTCTTTTGAATTGGTTTTTCAGGGAGCTTCTGTATGGGTAAATAAAACAGTATTAAAATAAAAAGAGAACCAACAGTATGGGAAAACACAATTACCAATGATACCTCGGACAAGGGTTTGATCTCCGGACTATATAAAGAACTCATACAACTCCTCTCCAGGAAGACAAAAAAACACACTTAAAAAATGGGCAAAAGACATGAACAGACACTTCTCGAAAGAGGACATACAGAGGGCTCAGAGATATATGAAAGGATGCTCAACATCACTAGCCATCAGAGAGATGCAAATTAAAATCACGATGAGATACCACCTCACACCAGTCAGAATGGCCATCATCAACAAAACAACAGATAACTGTTGGAGGGGATGTGGAGAAAAGGGAACCCTACTGCACTGTTGGTGAGAATGCAGACTGGTGCGGCCATTGTGGAAAACAGTATGGAATTTCCTCAGAAAAATGAAAATGGAACTGCCTTTAGACACAGCAATTCTACTACTGGATGTACTTCTTATCTTTGTTCTTCTATGGGCAAGGTGATTTTCCTCTGGCTTCTTTTAGGATTTTTTCAGTATCTTTGATTTTTTTTTCCTGTAGTTTTTTGGCATTTAATATGTTTGGTGTTTTCTGAGCTTCCTGGATTAGTGCTTTTCATATTTGACATTAATTTGAGTAAATTCTCAGTCATTATTATTTCAAATATTTTTCTGTCCCTTTCTCTCTTTCTTTTCCTTGTAGTATTTTCACTGCATATATGTTACAACTTTGCAGTTATCTCACAATCCTTGAATATTCTATATTTTCATTCTGTTCTCTTTGCTTTTAGGTTTTCGAGGATTCTACTGATACACCTTTTCGTTCAGAGATTCTTTCCTCAGTTATGTTCAGTCTGTTAGCAAGCTCATCAAAGCAGGCTTCGTTTCTATTACAGTGGTGTTTTGTTGTTGTTGTTGTTGTTTCTAAATCTCTAGTTTTTTTCTGGTTTTGGTTCTTTCTTAGGATTTCCATCTCTCTGCTTTCATTATCCTTCTATTCTTGCACATTGTCTATTTTATCCTGTAGAGTCCTTAGCATATTAATCGTAATTGTTTTTAATTCCCGTCTAGGAATCCAACAACCTTGCCGTGTCTGGTTCTGATGCTTGCTTCTCAGATTGTGTTTTTGACTTTTGGTATGACTTGTACTTTTTTCCTGGCAGCCAGAGAGGTTTTACAGGGTAAAAACAACTGCCTTAAACAGACTTAGTACTGTGATGGTGAGTTCTGGGGTGGGGAAAGTCTCTGATCCTGTGATTACATATCAGTCTTTCAGATAGCCTACTTCTTCACTGTGAACTTCACTAATGTTTCTCAGCTTTTATTCTCCTTCCACCCTTCCCCCCTTAGGAGGGCTATAGCAAGTTGGAGCTGGATATTTCCCTTCCCTCAGGTCAGTTAGTCTCTGATAACATCCATCAGATTTGGTTCTGCTTAACAAGTTTCTACTGAGGGCAAGCCCTATTGAGAAGGAAATACAGAGGGCCAGAGACATAGGAAAGGACACTCAGCATCACTAGCCATCGGAGAGATGCAAATTAAAACACACAGTGAAATACCACTTCACACCGGTCAGAATGGTCATCCTAAACAAATCAATAAACAGCAAGTGCTGATGAGGCTGTGGAGAAAAGGGAAACCTAATACACTGTCGGTGGGAATGCACACTTGGAAAACAGTATGGAATTTCCTCAGAAAACTAAAAATGGAACTGCCTTCTGACCTGGCAATTCCACTGCTGGGATTTTACTCTAAGAATCCTGAAACACCAATTCAAAAGGACCTGTGCACCTGAATGTTCATAGCAGCACAATTTACAATAGCCAAATGCTGAAAACAGACTATGTGCCCATCAGTAAATGAGTGGACCAGAAAACTATGGTATATTTACACAATGCAATACTATGCAGCAGAAAGAAAGAATGAACTTCTACCCTTCCTTACAGCATGGATGGAACTGGAGGGCATTATGCTAAGTGAAAGCCAGGTGGTGAAAGACAAATACCATATGATCTTACCTGTAAGTGGAACCTAATTAAACCAAACAAGTGAGCAACATAGAACCAAAAACATGAAAATAAAAAACAAACTGACAGTGACCATAGGGGAGGGTAGAGGGGCATAGTGGGAGAAAGAAGGGGGAGGGGTCATTAAGGGACATATATAAAAGACTCATGGGCAAAAGGGGTAAGATTGAGGGTGGGAGGTGAGGGTGGGTGGGGTAAGGTAGAGTGATGGGGGTGGAAATGGAGACAACTGTATTTAAACAACAAAAAAGAAGAAAAAAGGAAAGCTATTCCTTAAAAAAAAAAAAAAAAGAAAAGAAAAGGAGTGTTATGACTCATTTCAAAGTGTTTCTCTTTCTCACTCCCACCCTGCCCCTACAACCTACTGGAAGCAAGAAAGGTCTTGACCTATCTCCTAGAGGAAAATCTCACGGTGTGGTGGGTGCGCACTATGACTGGGTTCTCCTGGGCTTTTTAATTCTCAGAATTGGACACAGCGAACCTCCAATGTGTCAATTACAGTTCATCCCTTCCTAACCCAGCTCTGGTTCCTGCAGTGCTTCTCTCTTACGAATACCTGCTGGTAAGCTGACTCCCTGTGCTGCACTTTACATCCCGGTGACTATTCTTGTGAAATGGATTAAAAAGTACAAATAGCCCACTTTTTTAATTAAGTTGATTGTTTTCCTAACTGTTGAGTTTTGATAGACATTATACTTCCTGGATAAAAGGTAGTAGTCAGATAGGAAATCTGCCTGTCGTACTCTCCAGTGGTAGGGGCAGTGGTTTGCCCTGTGTCTTCCTCTCTCCTATGAATCCTAGAGACATTTTTTTCAGCCTATTCAGCCTTTTATTGTTAGACAGAGTGATAACTTCTAAGCAAGAAGACACTTCCAAACTTCTAAACTTTTAGCATCCAAACTTTTGGCATCTGTGGGCCACCCTGGAAGAAGAGTTGTCTTGGTCCACGTGTTAAATGCATTGTGACAGGTAATCACAAAAACATCTCATAATGTTTTAAATAAATTTATGATTTTATGTTGGGTCGTGTCCACAGCCATCCTGGGCTGCATGTGGCCCCCAAGCCACAGGTTGGACATCCCTGCTTACATACTGAATTGGATGTAATCATTTCTAAAAATGCAGGTAAAATTGGTACCCAGTGTCTTCTTCTTATCCAATTTTTGCTATTTTAGGTCCTTTCCATTTCCATATGATTATTTACATGTTTATTGAGCCCTACAACAATCCTGCTAGAATTTTCATTGGATTTATGGTGTTTTCATAAGTCAATTTGGATAATACTCACTTAACAATATTGTGAAATGTGAGCATATTATATAACTCCATTCATTTAGGTCTTCTTTAGTTTATCTTAGCAAAGTTTCCTAGTTCTCAGTGTACAGTCTTACATATATTTTATCACATTTACCCCCAATCAGATCGTATTTTGTAACATTAAATCAAAACTAGCCTTTTACTTAAATTTCAAATTGTTTGGTGTAGTTTATAGAAATATACTATTTGAACAATGATATTGTATCATGTACTCATGTTAAATGCACTTAGTTCTATAGCATTTTTGCTGATTTCATATAGCTTTCTACTTGGATGATTGAATAAAGACAGTAATACTTCTTTTTTAACCTGTATGTTCTGTATTTCTTTTTCTTTGTTGCATGAGCTAATACCTCCAGTACAGTATTGAATGGAAGTGCTGAGATAGGACATCCTTGAATTGTTCCTGATCTTAGCAGAAAATGCATTTAGTCTTTTACTTTTCAGTGATGTCAGCTCTGGGTTTTTCAAAGCTGTCCTTTGTCAGATGAGGGAATTGCCTTCTGCTCCTAGCTTCCTGAGAGTTGTTCTCAGGAATGGGTGTAAGATCTGAAAATTGTTCTAGTTTTTTACATCGTTAAAATAACCATAAAGTTTTATTCTTTCACCTGTTAATACACCAAATTACACCCATTGCTATTCTAGTGTGAATGCAACATTTCATTTCTGGGATTAAAACACATGAGGTAATAATGAATTCTCATTTTCTATATTGTTGGATTTGTTTGGCTAAAATTTTAAAAATACTTATTGCCTTTGTAGACATGAAGCATATTGCTCTGAATTTTTCTTTACTTGTAATGAATTTGACATGTTTTATATCAGAACAATGCTGGTCTTTTAGAATGACTAAGGTATGGTTTTCTTGCTTCTTTTTCCACTGGGTAAAAGCACATAGCACCCAGTAGGTATTGTGAAACTAAGAAAAGTAAGAATTTATTTATGTATCCTTTACAACAAAGTTAATAGTAAAATATTTTTTGTAAACAGATAAATCAAACATCTCTTCGGCCCCCTATCTTTCTAAAGATGTCTCCCAAGGTTTTTTTTTTTTTTTTTTTTTTTTTTTAAATAAGGCATGGTTTTATTTCCCTCAGTATTCTGGAATGGTTTGTACAAAACCTAAATTACTTCTCTTTAACTGTAGGTGGAAATTATTAGAGAATTCTTCTAGGCTTGGCATTAATCAAAATTATTCAAATAATTTAACTTTTATGAAGGCAATATACCTATTTAGAATATAATATTAAAAGATTAGTAAAGTTGAATGGGTGGGTAGTCTAATATTTACTTTGAGAAGTTAAAATATAAGGCCCCCACATCAATGAAAACATGTACACATTAATTTCTTAGTGTGTTGATCTTCTATTTTGACACTCTAGTTTTTAATTGACAATTTCAAATTTGTTAATATGAGAGGTGCAATATAGAAATGTACTTCAGTCTAAGATTTATAAAACTTTAAAACAATAATTTCTGGGAAATTATTCAGAATGATAAATCAGGACAATTGGCAATGTTACTAAATTATTATCTACACAGTTCTGCTGGTAAAAATATCAGAGAATTTCAACATGGAAGGCTATTTTTAATAATTAAACTAACCAGTGATTAAGCACATTATTAGATGCATGTATAATACATATTGACATAAATAGAAGATAAAACATGGTTTTGTTTTATAGCTAATGCATACTATTTTAAGCTCATTGGTGGTAAGTTCTATATAAAACAACTATTAGTCCTTCTCTGCTTTTCTGATAAGTGACAAAGGAAACATTATACTGTGGCTTTAATTTCAGACTTTACACTTTTCAACCCATGTAGACTATTTTTAATGAATAACCTTGATTTCTTAATTATTGTCTTGAACTGTGAAAATATTTATAAAGAACAGAAAAATTAAACACATTTCCATTCGAGAAGGTTAAGTGCATGTTGCCATGGCTACAGTGTCCCAGTCGCAGTGGTAGTCAAACGTCTAGTCAGTAACCAGTAGGAAAACACATTCATCTCAAGGAATTCACTCTCCATTAATTCAGCTTTGCAGTCTTGGTCACCATTTAAATGATAATAATAATAAATATAATTACATACCGTTTCCTTAAAACTTTACACTGTGCTCGGCATTGAGATAAACGCTTCATCTCAAAGCATGTGACAACTCTTCAAAAACAATAATGGTATTAATACAGAAAACAATTCCTCTTAACACGTTTGAACTTTGTGGCATATAGCAGCATATGACAAAATGTCACATTGAATATGAGTTAATTTTCTATATCTGACCTACTAACTTGATATTTACTTTATAATATAAATGAACAAAACTCCCATGTGAAAGAATACAATAGCATTATTAATAATTAAAACAACAATTGTTCTTATCCAAGAAGAATATCAGAAAGGTTTTAAGGATATATCAAGAATATCTTTATTTAATTTTAAATGTGCCTTCAACTAGGAAAGATTTCTCCACCTCAGAGTTGCTCTTGGAATAACTAATTGATATTGGAGTTTAAACATACCAGATGACTAATTTATTCACTTCTTCCCATGTATATCATAGAGATTTATATAAGAATGTACATTTTAATAATATTTCAAAAACTTTCCAACAATAAGAATCTGTAATATAAACTGCTCATGGAAAACAAATGAAGAATATCTGAAAGTATTTTTCATCATTAGTAATTGCTTGAAACATTGAAGAACTGGTAATTTCATAAAGCCTAGTTATTTATTCATACAAATGCAGGTAAAACAAATTTATTTATCAATTCTTGCTATGACAGCATTTTGTTCAATGCAAATTCATTTACTCAGGAATTAACAAAATCATGAAGTTAGCAAAATCATGAAGTAGTTATCTCGTATGTATTAGGAACATTTTGTGACTCCACAAGTAGGAATATGGGAACAATTGCTTGTCAGATTGTATTGTAAAACCATCTTTAAAAAGCAATAGCATGGATAACAGACCAGTTCTCCTTGTCATCCATTTGCTTTTGTTCTAAGGTTCCTTTTCAGAGTTTTTATTTTCTTGCCTAATGCCTTTAGAGTCACAATCAACCTTCATTTATGATCTATACCACATGTCTTCATGTATTAAAATCAGGTCTCAATAACATCACCACATTCCAATCGATCCAGTCATCCCCAAGCACCATTAACAAAAGCAATGGGTTTAAATTATTATAGTTTGCTATCTTTTCATGCGGACCATGATCTGTTAAAATTGCACAGCAAGTTTGTTTTGTGGGTGTGTTTTGTGCATCCCTCAGAAGTCTCTTCTGTTGTACCTTTTTTTTTTTTCCTGGAAATGTAGCAGCAGTGAAATTTTCAAGTCCCCCATGGAGCCCGAGTGGGAAGTGATTCTAGCTGGGAACACTCAGAGCCAAGGGCTGCTGTTCAGAGAGGGAGGGGGGTGTGCGAGGGAACGGAAATGACAGGCTCTTCTGTCACGCGTATGTGTACGTGTTTACTTTCCAGTAAAGGGCTTTTGCACTGAAAGGTAAAAGCTTTGCAATGATTGCTTTGAGCAGGGTTGGAACTAACTTTCCAAGACAAATAATTATTACCAGGTTCAACCCTGAACTTGATGGGGAACACATGAACAAACGAGTAGTACTCTATAATGCCTGTATTCCCTAGGACTGGACTACTAATGTGAACATCCTAGAAGTTGTCCCCTACTGATTTTTTGAGAAGGAATTGTAAACTACTATTGAACTCAATTTCCAGGGATGTATGTGAGAATGTTTCTTCCAGGAAATACTCTGAAGATTTCCTTTTAGTGACAGTTATAAGAATCGAGTTGCAATATTAGTTTAATACATCTATGTATATTGAATAAGAGTCTTCCCCAATTGGAGTTTTTCTTCTAGTAGAGAAGCCAGTGACGGCCCAGAATTGTCAGAGGCTCTTAGGTCTACACCAAGAACAGTGCACGTCCAATGCAGTTATTTTTCAAGATTATGTTTGTGTATTCCACCATACATGCTAAGCTGCATTCAACTGTCACACCAATTCAATGGGGATAATTCACATTTAAGAAGCTTCATTATTTTGTTTTTCTTTGTTCTTATCCATTTTTTTCTTAACCCTTCAGAAAAGCAGGGCCCATATTTATAGGCCTTTGGTTATGAAGTATTTCCAACAATAACACTGAGTATATTGTTGAGTTTCATTATTGGTCATTTTAGTACATGGAAATGGTAGAGAGAGTCTAAAAGATATTCATGGAATGTAAGAAACCAAAACCTTGCACACCATTTTTCTATAGTTACCTTAACAAATTATCACACATTTGGTCCATTAAAACTACGCAAATGTATTCTGATATAGTTCTGAAGTCCAGATGTCTAAAATAGGTAGGCACGGCTGCCTGCTTTTCAGACATTCTCTCTAGGGAGAATCTGATGCCAGGCTCTCTCCAGCTTTTAGAGATTCCCTATATTCCTCAGTGCATGGCTCCATACCCTATCTTCAAGTCAGCAGTGCAGTAATACAGATCTTTATGATTATACTGGGGCCACACAGACAATCCAGGATAATTACACTATCAGAAGATCCTGCATTTAATCACCACTGTCAAATCCATTTCTAGCATGTGAGGTAACATAGTCACTGGTTGCAGGATTGGGACATGAATCTCTTTCAGGAACCATCAATCTATCTGCCATGATATCTTTCAGAAACAAATAATCTGTCTATCACATTCGGATAACATATCCAAAGAAATATCAATCGAAAAGCCAAGAAGAGAGCACATTTCCACAGACCAGCTGAAGGGAAACAAATCAGGAAATCTATATGAAAATGAGAAAGTTAAAGGAAAGCAGTATGAATCAGAGACTAAACCATTAATCAGCCATAGATTTTTGTAAATAATGCTGTATTTATTGAAAAACAGCCATGTTTCATACATGTATTGCCTGTAGTTGCTTTTGTGCTGCAATATCAGAGTTTAATCGTGTGACAGAAAAGCTCCACCGAGACGAGGCCCGCGGTGGCCTGGCCCCTGTAGCCAGAGTGGCAGCATCCCGACTCCCAACAGGAGATATACTAGAGCCATCAGATGAGAACCATTAGCTTCATCCTCCTGACTCTTAAGGGTCCTTCTCTGCTGACCTAGTGTCCCACAGTATTATCAGCTGGCAGTAGCCAGCCTGGCCCTGCAGTGGGTCCAGGGACACTTTGGAAAAGAACTGAGTTGTGTGGCTTTTGGAAGAGACCACTTTTCCCATGCACGTCGGTCAAGCACCATGGTTCAGATAGAGAGCCCTCCCTTCACGTGGCAAAAAACTCGGTCTCTGTGGGCCTAATGAACACTGCTGGCCACAACATGATGAGTCCCTGGGATCCAGCTCCAGCAAAAAGGTCCTCAGGCACACAATGGGTAATAGGTGATGCTGATGTACACGACACTGTAGCTGAGAGACACCAAATCCTGCACTGAAGCTAAGTTTGAATCTGTATCAGTCTGTGAACACCACTCGCCTCTATCTGATGGCTCAGTGAGAGCCTCCCTTAAGCAACTCCTGTACTGCCAGAGGCTCTTTCAGAAACTGAGTCTAACAGGCAACGAACGGGTAAAGGTAGATCTCAGGTCATGTTGCAATTTTTGCTGACCTGCCTCCAGACTCTGTGCTGGTGGAAACTAGGCTTGATGTGCAGCTAAGCACCTCACACAGAAACCTGGGCCCAGAAAAGACAGTCACAAACTGTGTATTGCTTTGTAGTTCTAAACAGGTAGCCTAAGGCTTGTCACTGGTAGCACATGACATTCACCTGCAGTGAATCCCCTCCTAAGGGGCCCCAGAACCAACACAACCAGTTGTTCAACCACATCAAAACATGACCCAATTAGCTCCACAAGTGACATACACAAACAAATTCCGGCAGACACCAGGCCCCGTCGGGGCAAATTCAGATTTTTGGAACCAATAGCAATGAAGACTCCACTATAACAGGAGGGCCCACATAACACACAGAAAGTTCATTCCTAGAACACCTAGCTCATGCAATCAGGGAGACCGCTCCTTTGAAACCCATAAGGCACCTACTACATAAGGCCGATATACCAAAGTATAGCAAATCTACCTAATACACAGAAACATATACAGAGAGTTAGCCAAAATGGGGGGATAAAGAAATGTGCCCCAAGTGAAAGAAAAGGGGGAATCACCAAAGAATTAAAAAAAGAACTAAATGAAATATAGGCAAGAAAGCTACCAGATACAGAGTTCAAAACAGTGACTATAAAGATGCTCAAGGAACTTAGCAAGAACTTTGACAGCATGAAAAAGGACAAAAGAACCATAAAAATAACAATCAGAAATGAAGAATGGAATATCAGGATGAAGAATACATTAAAAGGAATCAAGAGCAGACTAGATGAGGCAGATGACCAAATCTGCAATTTGGAAGACAAAATAATAGAAAAGGCCCAATTAGAGCAACACAAGAAAAAAAAATGAAGACAGTTAAGGGACCTCTGTGACAATATGAAGCATAATAATACCCACATCATAGGGGTACCAGAAGGAGAAGAGAAAGAGCAAGAAATTGAGAACCTATTTGAAGAAAAAATGGCTAAAAAATTCCCTAATATGGTAAAAGAAAAAGACACACATGTCCAAGAA
>PVJI01034661.1:0-10287 GCA_004026765.1 Micronycteris hirsuta | reverse complement strand
AGTTTGTTTGTTTTGGTGTGTTTTTGTTTTTTTTTAGGTTCAGTTGTTGATAGTTGTAAGTTTGTTGTCATTTTACTGTCATATATTTGATCATTTTCTTTTTCTTAGATAAGTCCCTTTAACATTTCATATAATAATGGCTTGGTGATGATGAACTCCTTGAACTTGACCTTATCTGGGAAGCCTTTTATCTGCACTTTCATTCTAAATGACAGCTTTGCTGGATAGAATAATCTTGGATGTAGTTCTTGCCTTTCATGACTTTGAATAATTCTCTCCAGCCCCTTCTTGCCTGCAAGGTTTCTTTTGAGAAATCAGCTGATGGTCTTTGGGGAACTCTTTTGTAGGTAACTGTCTCTTTTTCTCTTGCTGCTTTGAAAATTCTCTCCTTATCTTTAATCTTGGGTAATATAATTATGTTGTGTCTTGGCATGAGCTTCCTTGGGTCCAACTTCTTCGTGACTCTCTGAGCTTCCTGGATTTTCTGGAAGTCTATTTCCTTTGTTGGATTGGGGAAGTTCTCCTTCATTATGTGTTCAAATAAGTTTTCAATTTATTGCTCTCCCTCTTCTTCTTCTTCTGGCACTCCTATGATTTGGATATTGGAATGTTTAAAGTTGTCCCAGAGGTTCCTCAGCTTCTCCTCATTTTTTTTGAATTCTTGTTCCCTTTTTTTAACTTTGAGCCAAAACCAAAAATTTATTAATTGTCTAGAATTAGATGAACTACAAAAAAGGGAGAATGATTCTTATCATTTACTTTTAGTAAAAATGAAATGTTCATATCTTTAAAAAAATCAAGTTCACCTGGGCAACTGCAAAACCATTTACATTTACATTCCCATTTGTAAAGATAAAATTCTATCTTGAAAAATTTCAAGCTAAATAGAAATCCCATGTCTGAGTCCACTACTTTGTGGACTTTCACCACTGGGCAAGTCCGGGGTCCCTGGAGAGAACAGCTGGGTCAGCAGTTTCTGGGTCAGCAGTTTCTCAGCTGGGTCAGCAGTTTCTCAGTGCAGCCATTTTATTCACAGCTATGGCCAACAAAGTTCACTGTGATCAGCCCTTCTTGCCTTGTTCTAAGCCACAAACTGCATCAGGAAACAAAGTTTGTCAAGTTTTATTTTCTGACTGAGTCTTCTGTTGAAATAGCCACATTATGTATGACATCAGTGATAAGGCCAAGGGTGAGAAAATACACATGAGTTTATTTCTCAAAAGTATTTGGAAAAAGGCAGGAAGTCAAATGTTTCCTCTTTTTTAAATATATTTTATTTTTAAAATTATTTTATTGTTGTTCAATTACAGTTGTCTGCATTAACCCTTCATCCCCCTCCCCCTCAGGCAAACCTCCCTCCTTCCCTTGCTTCCACACCCCCTTGGTTTTGTCCATGTGTCCTTGACAGGTGTTCCTGAAAACCCTTACCTCCATTATCCCCTCCAACCTCCTCTCTGGTTATTGTCAGATTGTTCTTAATTTCAATGTCTTTGGTTATATTTTGCTTGCTTTTTTCTTTTGTTGATTAGGTTCCTGTTAAAAGTGAGATTATATGGTATTTGTCCCTCATCACCTGGCTTGTTTCACTTAGCATAATGCTCTCCAGTTCCATCCATGCTGTTGTAAAGGGTAGGAGCTCCTTCTTTCTCTCTGTTGGGTAGTATTCCATTGGAAAACAGCATTAAAATGAAAAGAGAACCAACTATACTGGAAAACATATTTGCCAATGACACCTTGGACAAGGGTTTGATCTCTAAAATATATAAATAACTAACATGACTCCACTCCAGGAAGACAAACAACCCAATTTAAAAATGGGCAAAAGACTTGAACAGACACTTCTCCAAGAAGGACATACAGAGGACCCAGATGCATATGAAAAGATGCTCAGCATCACTAGCCATCGGAGAGATGCAAATTAAAACCACAATGAGATATCACTTCACGCCAGTCAGAATGGCCATCATAAGCAAATCAACAAACAAGTGTTGGAGAGGATGTGGAGAAAAGGGAACCTTAGCGCACTGTTGGTGAGAATGTAGACTGGTGCAGCCACTATGGAAAACAGTATGGAATTTCCTCAGATGTTTCCTCCTTAGGTGACAAAGGGTGGCCTGGGAACAATTTGGAAGATCCATCTGGACTGCTTTCTTAGCGCCTGAAAAGATTAGTAAGTTCAATGAGGGCAATCACACCCTCGATCCTAGCATGGGGCATGGCACAAAATAGATGCTCAGTGTGTATTAAACAAACATGTAAATCAGACAGTTATGAAAATCTCAAGGTATTTTTCTGCTGAGAGTTACCTCAGGAAAAACCCTATCAAATTATAAGTTCAGAAAGATAGAGAGTGGGTCTTACTCATCTTATGGCACTTGACAAAATTATCAGTAAATAGTATTTGATGAAATAACTTGGCCCAGAGCTCTTCTAGTTGGGGAATAAAGTGGGGCAGTCAATGAAGGAGCTTGTCACAAATGTTAAAAGAGTCTATGCATATATTACAAATCAGTATTTCTTGAACAATCATTGACTGATTTACTGATGACATGTGAGCAAACATAACAACATCTTTAACTGGTAATGATAATATTTCAGTGAAACAGCATTATTCAAAGCAGTGGGTTTATGGACATTGATTTGAGTTGTAGGATAAAACAATGAGTCACTTATCATAGCAAAAAATTGAACTGCCCTAAATGTCTAACAATAGGGAACTTGTTAAATACACTACGATGCAGTTATGTAATTATGTTCTCAGTTAAAATCATGTTAAATTTTTGTTCTAAATCTCAGTTAAAATTATATTCTCAGTTAAAATAAATATTTAAAAAAATATTTATTGCCATGGAGAAATTTGTGTATGTTAAATAAAAAAGATGTGGTTTTGTATGGGTACAAAATATGCATACCCATTTCCTACAGTCTTCCTACCCATCCCATTTCTTTTCTCCTTACTAATAACATAATTTTTTTTTGAGGTTTCTATCTTTTTCTGCGTATCCCTGTGCTTCAGGAGAGGCAGGGGCCAGGACTGACCTAAGAAAGGAATCCATGGTCACCACGAATTCCCCTTGCCCATGTTAGGTTGAGGCATGGGTAGGTATGTGGTTTATTTCAGGCCAGTGAGATGGTTTGGGATAGGAAGACTTCTGGAAAAAATTTTCTTCATCTTGAAAGAAGACAGAGGAAACCAAGGTCCTGCTTCTATTAAATGATGGTGAGGCTGCAGGTGATGTCTGCACTCTGGCAGCCACAATGCCACAGGCTTGGGCCTGAGCTGGCAGGCAGGATAATGCAGAAAGATAGAAAGGCCACTGATGGTTGGTGCTGCTGATGTGCTGATCACTCAACCTTGCAGTCATTGGCAGTAGGTCAGCGGCCAAAAGTCAATTCAGCAAAAGACTCAATCTAATCAATTCCTTATATGGCCAGCTTTCTGAATTTACTCATTTATTTTAACTATTTAGATATAGCTGTCTGATTTCTCTTCTTAACAGCAACTCTAAGAAATATTACATTTGTCTCAGTCCCCCAAATCCTTGTTTCTTCATTCTGTTCCGGTTGAATGTTTATTTCTTCCTTCTGCTCCAAATCATTTATTTGAGACCCAGTTTCCTTCCCTTCACTGTTGGTTCCCTGTACGTTTTTCTTTATTTCACTTTGTGTAGCCTTCACTTTTTCCTCCATTTTGTGACCATATTCAACCATTTCTGTGAGCATCCTGATTACCAGTGTTTTGAACTGTGCATCTGATAGGTTGGCTATCTCTTCATCACTTAGTTCTATTTTTGGATCTTTGATCTGTTCTTTAATTTGGGCCATATTTTTTTTTTTGTCTCAGTACACCTGTTACATAGTAAGAGGTGGAGCCTTAGGTATTTGTCAGGGCAGGCAACCCATGTTGCTGTGTAATGCTGTATGTGGGGGAAGGGTCTGAGCAGGATCAATGCCATTTGTTCAGCCAATAGAGAGCTGATCTACTGGCTTTCAATCACTTCCTCTGCTACCCACAAGCAAATTGGGCCCTTCTGGTGATGATTCCTGGGTAGGTGGTTTTGTGTATATTCTAGGACCCTGTGAGTCTCTCCAAAGAACTCTCCTGTGAAGCTGGAGTTCCTCCCACCCCACCCCCCAATTCCCACAGGTTTTTGCAGCCAGACATTTAGAGGCTTCATTTCCCCACTCTGGAACCCTGGTTTGCACTGTCTGTCTTGCTCCCCAGTTGTTCCTCCTGGTTTATCTGCACACAAATGTGGGACCACCAGGTCTGCAGCCTTCGCCTTACCCACCCAGCCCTCAGCTGCTGCCTTGCCATGTGTCCTCTCCATCCTGCTGTCTGTCTCTGCTCCTCGAACCAGTCTGAATGAATGTTTCTTCTTTAACTCCTTGGTTGTCGGGCTTCCATACAGTTTGATCTTCTGGCAGTTCTGGTTGTTTTTTTGTTTTTAAATTTGTTGTTGTCCTTCTTTTGGTTGTGTGAGGAGGCAAAGTGTATCTACCTACAACTCCATCTTGGCTGGAAGTGGGAAAAAATGTGTTTTAAATTTGAGAATATGCTTGTCAGCATTTTGCTATATAACAGATATGTTTGAAAAAAATCATTATTATCTGTTTCTCCAAGATTAGAGTGATATTTTAAACAGCAAAATAATTACTACTTTTAAAAAAATTCATGGTAAGAACACAGAACTATATGAAAATTGATATTTAGAAATATTCTTATAACTAACATGATTTTAATGGTGAAAATACATAAATAAATATCTTGAAAATTACACATTAAAAAATCTTAGAATTGCAAATTTTCTATTTTGTTTAAAATTTTTAAAAAATTAAAAATTTTTTAGGTCCTTGGAAAATTAAATACTTTTGTTAGTTTTCTAGGAAAGTGATTGAAATAATATAGGATGATGTATGAATGACCCATGGACATGGACAACAGTGTGGGAATTGACTATGTGAATGTGGTGTGGAATGGGCACAGGAGGGCAAAGGGGGAAAAATTGGGACAACTGTAATAGAATAACAGTTAAAATGACTTAACTAAGAAAACACCAGATATAGTCATTGCCCCTTAAGAACTTAACACTAGTGAGTCTCTATGATCTATTATTTATTATATACTGTTTTAAGTTTTACATGAAAAATGACTTTATAGACCTCTCTTATAGGTTCACCTATGTCCTCAGTTTCCTATGTGGTCTTAAAATCCTCAACAAATTCTTCAACTGCAAGGAGAATTGGGTCAAATTCTCACATTTGGATAAGAATATTATTATATTGCTTCATAAAAATAATAATATAGGATGATAAAATATTAGAGTAATTGTAATAAAGGTTTTGCATAATTTCTAGATGATACTGAAAGATGAATATCATGATAGAATAAATGGCATCTGATGAAGAAGAAATCTTATTCATTTAAAATATTACCCTGTGAGAAAGTATTTCCAAAATTGAAATACCATGTAAAACTTAGAAGCAGATATTTGAATCACTCTATCATACAATATTAAACCAAGCTTTCAGAAATACTCAAAACATATTCAATCAATTTATCATTATAAATAATTTAATGTTTTGACTTTAAACTAGCAGCAGAAGAGGTGGATGTTACACTCACTTTCTCCCTGAACAAAACTGGAAATACAACTAAACTTTAAAAAAAAATTTAAATTATGTTTTATTGATTATGCTATTACAATTATCCTGCCTCTACCCAGCACTCCCCACAACTCCCTCAGGCAACGCCCCGTCATTGTTCATGTCCATGGGTCATGCGTATAAGTTCTTTGACTGCTCCATTTCCTACACTGTACTTTGTATCCCCATCGCTATTCTGTAACTACCTATTTGTACTTCTGAATCCCCTCACCTCTTCACCCATTCTCCCACAACACCCTCCCATCAGGGAACCATCAAAACACTCTCTGCATCCATGAGACTCTGTTCTTTTTAGCTTAGTTTGTTTTTTTTAGATTCAATTGTTGATAGATACGTATTTTTTGCCATTTTATTATTCATAGTTTTGATCTTTTTCTTAAATAAGTCCCTTTAACATTTCATATAATAATGTTTTGGTGATGAAAAACTCCTTTAGTTTTTCATGTCTGGAAAGCTCTTTATCAGCCCATCAATTTTAAATGATAGCTTTGCTGGGTAGAGCAACTTGGCTGTAGGTACTTGTTTTTCATGATTTTGAATATTTCTTGCCAATCCTTTCTAGCCTGCAAAGTTTCTTTTGAGAAATCAGTTGACAGTCTTATGGGAACTCCCTTGGAGATCTCTAACTGCTTTTCACTTGTTGCTTTTAAGATTCTCTCTTTATCTTTAATCTATGGCATTTTAATTGTGATGTGTCTTGGTGTAGCCCTGTTTGGGTCCATTATGTTTGGGTCTCTCTTTGCTTCCTGGACTTTCATGTCTATTTCCTTCACCAAATTAGGGAAGTTTTCTTTCATTATTTTTTCAAGTGGATTTCCATTTTCTTGCTTTTTCTTCTCTTTCTGGCACCCCTATGATGTGAATGTTGGACCTCTTTAAGTTGTCCCAGAGGCTGCTTATACTATCCTCATTTTTTAGATTCTTTTTTCTTCTTGTTGTTCTGATTGGGTACTTCTTTCTTCCTTATGTTCCAAATCATTGATTTGATTCTTGGTTTCATCCATTCTGTTGTTTCCCTGGAAATAGTTCTTTATTTCAATTAATGTATCCTTCATTTCTGGCTGGTTCTTTTTTTATGCTGCTAAGGTCCTCACTAAGTTCCTTGTGCATCCTTATAAACAGTGTTTTGAACTCTGCATCTGGTAGATTGCTTATCTCCATTTTGTTTCACTCTTTTTCTGGAGTTTTGATCTGTTCTTTCATTTGGGCCATGTTTCTTTGTCTCCTCATTTTGGCAGCCTCCCTGTGTATGTTTCTATGTATTAGATAGAGCTCCTTCGACTGCATGTTTTGGTAGTGTTGCCTGATGTAGTAGGTATCCTATAGGGTTCAGTGGAACAGCCTCCCCATCACACAAGCTGGGTACCCAAGGTGCACCATCCATGTGGTCTGAGCACACCCCCCTCTTGTAGTTGAGACTTGATTGCTATTGGCAGATCAATGGGAGGGATTTACCCAGGCCAGTCAGCTCTAAGGACTGGCTGTGACCTCTGATCACTAATGTCCGCCCTCCATGGAGGATCAGATGTTCAGGGGCAAGGTGGTAGTTTTCTGACACGGTTTTCTGACACGGTCTGTATCTGTCCACTCGGTGCCAAGGTCAGCCCTCACCTGTGTTTTGTCCAGGGCCACCCTGCCTGAGTCGTAAAGAAATCTGAGGTGGCTTCTGCTTGTGCTTGTCTTGAAGATTCCTAGGCAAAGCCAAGCTGTGAATCTAAGCTAGCTGCTGCTAGTGCTAGGTGTGGGGCTCACTGAGGCCAGTTGTTGCTTGTTTGAGAGGATTTAGGAAGTTGTTATGCATGAATCAAGACCAGCCATTCATATAGAAAAACAGCTTAGATGGACCTATAATTTGGGTGGGGAGGAGTCTCTGGGGATCTCTAAAGTGGGTAAAACAGTGTTAGCTAGGTTAATGGAATCTCAGATATGGCACCAGCTTGCTGGATCTGTGAGGGGAGGGTTTAGAAAAGATACAATGGGCTTTGCTCGCCTGGATGCCAGACATTTCAGTTCCTCCGTTTATGCCATTGGTGCCTTGCAAGCTGCTACCTCAGTGCTGTAGTTCAGAGGGAATGAGTCTGAGTAGGCGAGTCTATGTGTGGGTTCTTTAACAGGAACTGCTGGGGGTCCAGCAGTCTTTTCCACCCACTCAATCCATGTGGTTTTTTCAGCCAGAAGGTGTGGGGGCTTATGTTCTTGGTACTGGAATCCTGGGCTGCGGGGCTTAGTGTGGGTCTGAGACTCCTCACTCCTGAGATATCTGTTTTGAATTTTTATCCACCACATTTAGGTGTGGGACCAGACTGTTCCACATCTGCACCCCTCCCACTGGTCTGGATGACTGTGGGTTCTTTAATTCTGTAGTCGTCAGTCTTCTTTTTGACTTGATTTCTAGTGTTTGTATGTGATGATTGTTCCATATTTTAGTTGTAATTTTGATGCGGTTTTATGAAGAGGTGAGCCAAGTCTCTTTATACCACCATCTTGACCAGAATTCTCCCATATGACTAAATTAAAGAACAATCATCATGATTTTTATGGCCATGTAGAATTCTGTTGTGTAAATGCCCTGTAGTTGTTTTATCTACTCCTCTACTGATGGGCACTTGGGCTACTTCCATATCTTGGTGATTATAAATAATGCTGTAATGAACAGGGGGGTGCTTATGTTCTTTCAAATTAGGGTTTTGGGTTTCTTCGGACTAAGCAAAAAGGAAAAAGGACTCATGCGCAAGGACAATAGTGTGGTGATTGCTGTGGGGAGAGGATGTAAGGGGACTAAAACGTAATGTAAAAACATATGATAATGGTTCATTTAAAAAAGAAATAGAAAAATAAAGAACAATCGTCATGAATAACCAACTAAGGACTAGCTTAAAAAGATTCTTATAACCAAGGATTTACAGAGGAAGCCATGGTGAGACTGATAGGAAGGGTAGAGATGCATAAAGGGCTGCCCCTGCTCCTATGGGTAGTGGCTGAGGTTCCAGAAACATATCCCAGTGGTTGGTAGGGTCCCCCTGAGAAGCATGGCACCTAAACCTCAAACCTGGTTCCTCAGCACAGAGCACCAGAACCAGGAAGAGGCATCCATATAACATCCAGCTGTGAAAAGCAAGGGACTTTCTGTTTACCTAGGAATGATGAAATGTGCTGGAGACATAAGCATCCTCTTACAGGGCCAATGCACAACATTTTGTTCATGGCCACTCACCTTGGGCTCTGGAAGAAGGATGGTAGTATGAACTATAGTTGCCTGAGGAGAGTCTTGGGTTTGAGGCTTTGGGGAGGAGGTTTGGGGGTGGGAGACAGCCACCAGGACCCCTGTACTGAGTCATTCTCCAATACTGTATTCACCAACCCTCTTGGACAGAGCACTCCCCTCAGAATGGCATCAGGCTGAGGGAAAGCACTTACCCCACCCTTGGAATCCCTCTTGCTCTATCTGCCCTGGGTAGCTTAAGCCCTGCTGAGGAGTTAGAAACATAGGCTGAAGTGTAGAAATCTGGACAGTCTCATGGGGGTATCATTGACAGGCTTTAGGGAAGAGCCATTCCCCCTACTTTTCTGTGAACTGAGTAGTGCTTCCTTGTCATGGGGGAGCCAATAGAACCAATCTCCCTGCTTCCAGCAGAGACAACCATTGGGCTCCATCCATAGTCACCATCAGCCTGAGTACAAGGAGCTCTGCCCTGCTGAGGTGAGGGAGATGTCTGGAACTGAGTCAAGCATGTGGCTGTGGGGTGGGTACCTCACCACCAGATTCCCTGAAGGTTGAACAATAACTCCCCATAATGCGAGATCCACACACCCCATCCTCCCAATCCCACCAGAGGCTTTTCCAGTGAAAGAGTCTAAGAGAACTAGCAGGCAAAGGATGGCAGAAGAGGATCCCAAGGTGCCCTGGGTTTTTTAACAAACTGCCTCTGGGCCAAGAGCTGTTAAAATCTGCCCTTGGCTCATACCTTGGTCCTTCCCGTGAGCACCCAAGACCAGCAGAGGCAGCCGCAAACTGTGGATCTCTTGTAGTTTTAAAAAGCTTGCCAAAAACAAGACACAGAAATTGTCTGACACTGGCCTGCACCAGGGTCCCTCCCAAGAGACCCAGAACCAACACAAGAAGTGGCCAGCTTCAAACAATAATAACACAGGATCCAATAAACTTCACAAACAGCATTTCTAAAGGGAGATTGCAGGAGGCACTAAACTCTGCTAAACCAAATTCTCTCTTCTTTCTCTCTTTCTTTCTTTCTCTCTCTCTCTCTCTCTCTCTCTTTCTTTCTTTCTTTCTTTCTTTCTTTCTTTCTTTCTTTCTTTCTTCCTTCCTTCCTTCCTTCCTTCCTTCTTTACTTTGTTTTCTCTTCCTCTCTCTCTCTCTCTCTCTCTCTTCTCTTCTCTTCTCTTCTCTCTCTCTCTCTCTCTCTCTCTCTCTCTCTCTCTCTCTCTCTCTCTCTTTATGGTCAGCACCTGCACAGCAACTTGCACGCCATAGTTGAGTTTGAGCCTCACTGTTAGCAAGCCTGATGTCAATCCCATGCACAAATGGGCCAACAGAAATCAAGATGCAGTTACAACAAGATGGCCCACATAACCCACACAAGTGACAATCTTAGAACACCC
>PVJI01034660.1:0-10288 GCA_004026765.1 Micronycteris hirsuta | reverse complement strand
CAAAAGGTCCCGGTTCGATTCCCAGTCGGGGCACATGCCTGGGTTGCGGGCCGGGTCCCCATTGAGGACCATGTGAGAGGCAACCATACATTGCTGTTTCTCCCTCCCTTCTCCTCTCTCTGAAAATAAATAAATAAAATCTTTAAAAAAAAAAAAAAAAAAAGAAAAAGAAAACAGATTTTTTTTTGTCGCCCAGAGTGGAAGGAATGCAGGTGATTGCTAAAGAATATATAAATTCCTAAAGAATAAAAAATGTTTCTTTTTAGGGTAATAACAGTGTTCTAAATTTGATTGTAGTGATGATTGCACACGTCTGTGAAAACACTGAACACCGTTGCATTGCACACTTTACATGGTTGGATTGTGCAGGATGTGCATTACCAACGCAGCTCAATAAAGCTTCCCCAGAGGGGGGAGGAGAGAGCAATGCCGCAAAGCATGAATGAGCCGCACGTGCAAAGCATGAATGAGCCGCACGTGCAAAGCAAGGACTTTGTAGGAGAGCACAGGGATCGGGGGATAGAAGGGAAGATTTTGTTTCGATGCTGAGGGTAAAAAAATCCCCCCTCTCCAGGTTAAGAATCAGGGTGGTGCCCCCAAAGCACTGAAATCGCTTTAAAAGACGGACAATTTAAAATCTTACTGCTGCCCTGGCTGTGTGGCTCAGTTGGCTGGCATGTGTCTGGCTGGGGCACGCACTTCAAGGCACCAAGTCGATGTTTCTCTTTCACATCGATGTTTCTCTGTCTCTCTCTTTCCTCCTCCCTCCCTCCCTCCCCACTCCCACTGAAAAAACTGTCCTCAGGTGAGAATAAAAAAATAAAAGAAAACCTTATTGTTGGCATAGTAATAGCTGCGTTTAGCCCTGAGCAGCCAGCAAAAACAATTAGTTTAAGTAGCCACAGATGGCGGCAATGCCCATCTGTAACCACATCATGAATAATAAAGTTGATTTGATTGCTGATTTTTGTGCTGTGTGTGCTTAAGGCCAAAATTGTTCATAGTCAATGCTCAATAAATGGCGACTTTTTCTTCATGATTCACGCTGGCTCTGGTGATTAAAGCCAGCAGAACAGGAAGAGACTGCCCAGACCAGAAGACGCGGCGCCTCACCATCTGTCCCCCGGGTTCACTCCAGCAAAATCCCTAGGTCAGGTTGCCTTTGATCCATGTCCCACACCACAGAGCTTTACACCTGGACTAGACACTCGTGAATGTACTCAGAACAGAAATGTGGATGTTGGTAAATGTGCTCAGAGGTTATTAGAACAAGTGTGGGAAGGAGGCAGCGAGGTAAGCCATACTGCAGAGGAAAGGGGACACAAGCCTGGGGGGAAGGGGCATTCCTCCCCTTTCCCTCTTGGTTCTTCTGGCTGGTGGAATAATTAAAATAACATAAGGCAGGTTAACAGGAAAAAAATAAGTTTTAATACGTGCACATGGAAAATTCACATAAGCACAAAAGTTCCAAAAACAGCAAGACAAAACTGAGGTATATATGTCATTCTGGATGGAGGAGAGGGAGGTGGGGGTCTGGGACTTCAGAGGGAAGACGGGGACTGTCACCGGGAGGTGAGAAAGCCAAGGCTTGGCAGACAAACGTTTGGCCGGACCACCCAGCGACAGCGGAACGGAGATGAGAGTCTAACAGATTCCGCTGGTTCCTCCCTGCCTGCCGTGTCTGGTTTGTATCATGCTATGGTGAGAGCTCCCTTCCCGGAACAGGTTTTTTTGGTCTGAATTCCTTTGGAGGAGGTAGAAAGCTCTCCTTGAGCTTGTTGGGCTTTCACTGTTGTCAGCTTGAAATGACCCGCATTTGGGGATGGCGCGGTGGCACGTTGGTACCCCGGCAAGCCCAACAGCCTACGGAGGATAAGGTCTCCCTCCCTCCTTCACACCCTCACACCCTCACCTCCACAGACGCCAAAGCAGAAAAGGCCGCCCATTGATGGCAGTCAAGCCAGGCGGGCGGATGTCAGCTGTGGCTCAGCCATTGGAATCCTTCCCCTTAACTCTGGTTCTCTGTCTGGAGCATGCACATCGGAACCTCCCAGACCACACTCCATCGGCATTTTTTTTAAGCTTCCTCCATGCAGCCCTGGCTGCTGTGGCTCAGTGGATTGAGCATCAGCCTGCGAACCAAAACATCGCCTGTTTGATTCCCTGTCAGGGTACATGCCTTGGTTGCAGGCCAGGTTCCCAGTTGGGGGAGTGTGAGAGGCAACTAGTCAGTGTTTCTCTCACACATCGATGTTTCTCTCCCTCTCTTTATCTCTTTCTCCCAACCTTCCCCTTGCTCTAAAAATAAAATCTCTAAAAAAGAAAGAAAGCTTTCTGCGTGCAGCCAGGGTTGAGCACAAGGCTTTGGCTCTGGGCCCACCACCAAGACCTCCAGCAGCAGCACACGCTTCCTCTGTCCAAGCCCAGAGCCCTGCAGTGTCCCTGCCTGGAAAGGACGATATACTGGCCCTCGGGAAGGACAGCAGACAGTGGCCAGTCCCCAGAGCCTGACCCTCCACCACACTGGCCAGGTACACAGACAGAGAGTGAATGGACCCACCTGGGTCCCACTCATGACGGTGAGAACACAGTGTGGACAGCCTGAATGATGGGAAGTGGAAGGCAGGACATCACCAGAGAAAGCTTCCCAGGGGCTAGGTCCCTGGAGGAGCCCTTAGGAAGGAATCTCACAGCCCTCACCCCCCAAACCCCAACTTCACTGAAGGAAAAATGCTTTCCTAAAGGTGTGTTCAGGTAACCAGACAAGAGTGCAGAAGGAAGGAATGGGAAGGACTTGGGGATCAGGGATGGCCCCTCTCCCCCTCTCCCCCACCGCCAGCTCCAAGCCTGGGCTGCTTGGCAATGGAGCTATTGTCCAGAGGGCTTTCCTTCTGATTTTCCCTCCAGGCAACCTGAGGACCCAGGCAGGAGTGGGGGCAGGACCCAAAACCTTTACTCCCTCCTGTCTTTATTCACACATTCATTTATTCATCCACTCATTTGCTTATCAGATACTAGCTTAAAAAGTTTGAGGAGCCCGGCTGCTGTAGCTCAGTGGATAGAGCGCGGGCTGGGAACCAAAAGGTCCCGGTTCGATTCCCAGTCGGGGCACATGCCTGGGTTGCGGGCCGGGTCCCCATTGAGGACCATGTGAGAGGCAACCATACATTGCTGTTTCTCTCCCTCTCTGTCTCCCTCCCTTCCCCTCTCTCTAAAATAAATAAATAAAATCTTTAAAAAAAAAAAAAGTTTGAGGAGATAATTTTTGGTTCCTTTCCCACCAGTTAGGTATATATATAGGTGGGAGCCTCCTTGGGCCAAGGTAAGGTGTATCTTGAAGGACCACGTTGAAAAGTGACCATTAGGAGTCCTTAGTCATTCATGAAGCATATAGGTGGCTGACTATATACTAGACACATGCTGGGAAGGTTCTTAGGGAACTGGGACCTTAATGACCTTCACTGTATGTTGCAGGAGACAGACAGACACATAATGCCACTTATTCTAATATTATAATAATTATATTATATGCAAGAGTGCCTTATAAATATTAGCTCATTTAATCTTCCTGAGAACCCTATCAAGTAGGTGCCATAATCACTGTCTTTGCCAGGTGAGGTCAAGTACATGCCCAAGGTCATAGCAATTGGCTCCTTCTCTGTGCTCCAACCTGCCTCGCACTTCCGGAATAATGACAGCGAGCAAGGAAAGGGTATGGTGGTGTCACGGCTCAGAGGCTGTCCTCGGATCAGCAAACTGGCATCAGCAGGGACAGGGTCTGAGAGGAGGGGACCAAGGACAGCTCACTCTGATGGGCAGAGGAGCAGAGTGTCAGCACTGGGCCCCAGGGTCCCCGAGGAGGCAGGAAACCGGGGGGGGGGGGGGGGGGGGGGGGGGGGGGGGGGGGGGGACGGCGAAGGAGGCCAAGATGAGTGCCTTCACTCTGCACTGCCTGAAGTCGGTCTCGTCTGGGATGAAAACTTCTGATTCTCCATTTTGCCAGTCCCTACCCTCAGCCACAGTTCCTCAGAGAAATCTAGGATTCTGTTTATAAAGCGGAGTTCTTTGTGGTCTGAAAAACATCCCTCAGGTACCTCCTTAAAAAACCCACAGCGGAGGGTTGGACAAGAAACTTTGAATGTCCTGGCGTCCTGCACTTGCCAAGGAGCCCCAGGTTAGGGCCACTCTCGCACACGAGTCCAGATGCCCACCCTAGCCTCCCTGTTTTCTTTTTACATAGGAGAGGAGGCCCTTCTGTGCCTGGCACAGAAGAGAAAGCCACCCTCATTGGAAAAGCTGTTGTGAAAAGTTATGGGTAAGTCACAGTCCTCTGAGATGTGTTCTCCTGGCTTCCATATCTCATCCCACCTCATCCCACTGCCTAGGGCATTCTCCACCTTTTCTAGGGCCATGAGTCATGACCCACAAGAAACGATCTTTTGTGCATGGCAGGCTGGGGTAAATGAAAGGGTCTGCTTAGGACCCAATGTGGTCAGGCCAGAGGCTCTGGGTGTCCCAGGCCTCACCCTGACACTCTGAGGGCTGGTGGGCCCAGTACATCACATAGTTGCAGCCCACATGTGAACAGCCAGCATGACCAGGTACCCTGGCTGGAGAGCTCTGACTTTGGGGGATCAAGCTGTTTTGCTGAAGTGAAGAGCTGAGGGAGGGATAAGAAAGAATGGGATGCAAACAGATAAAGCCCAGCCTGCTTTGGAGAGAAGGCTCAGGGATCAAAAGCATCCATCTGAGCTGAAAGCCATAAACCCCCAGGTTTTATACCCAGCCCTAAATATGCAGCCCGAGGCCAATCACCCATCATAAAAGGAACCACAGCCCCGGGAGAGGCAGGACTGAGGAGAGGGCGTTCCTCCTTAAAAGCGAGCTGCCCCGAGGCCAGCCCTGACCACCCCTGTCTCTATCTGCTGGAGTAGAAGGAAGTAATGACCTAATCTGGCTAAAATTTGGCTGCACCCTTACTAGTCACACCTGTCTGAGTCTCAGTTTCTTCCTCTTATATCAGGGTTTGCTCTAAACAGCCTCTGATATTTCTGACACGCCCCCCCCACTCCCATCAAATATAAAAATGCTTAATGATTATATCATTCAAGGATTCTAAGGAATTTAACTTCAGTCTAAAAAGAAGGAGGATTTTATCTAAAGGGTAGAGGCCAACAATGACAAGCAAGTGTTTCATGATCATTTGAATACAATGTAAAGCTCAGCCTCTGCCCTCAGGACAAACAGGAGCCAGGCCCTGCCACAGCAAACAACCCCTCGCTCGGCCATACATCCCCTCACAGCTGGTCAGTTACTTCCTCTCTCTCTCACAGTCCCCCCCCACACACACACACAACGTGTCACCCCTCACCTCGCCCACCCTCTCATCACAGCCACGTACACACCGCCCACGTACTGTGCGCTCATGGCTATAACATCCCAACCCAAACACACAGACACGTCGTTGCTCGGGACTTGATTGCAAGGGACTGAGACTCCTTTCAAATGGGCTTAACATAAAGGATCATTTATTTGCTCACACAATTAGAAAGTTCAGGGGTGCATTTGGCTTTTGGCACAGCAGGATGAGGGGCCCGACGACAGCATCAGGACCATCTTCCTCTACTTCTCTTGACTCTCTTTTCCTCTGTTGGCTGCCTTCCCCACAGACCCTGTCCTGCTACACGCAGCCAGTGCCCCTCCCTTTCCCAGCCCTGCCCACTGAAGTTCCAAGGCTGACTCTCACCGGCTGACTTAGGTCACATGCTCATCCCCGGACCAATCACTGTGGCCAGGGGACTAGAATACTGTCATTTGACTGGACTGGATCATGTGCCCAGCTACTGGAGAGGAATGGTCAGCTCCACCCGAACTAAAAAGAATTGATTTACTGTAAACTTGCTGAATGAATACCATCCAATCGACAAGTTTTCTAGTTCCTTCTTAAAGAGCACCCAGGATGGGAATTTATCTAAATCCCAGATTTTCAGTGTCGTTCATAACCAGCCCTGTCAATACAATGATGGTCTCAAATTAATAGGTGCGTCGGCAGAAGATTAACTACCTTATATCCCAATAACTAACTCACTGTTTCATGTGTTGGAAATAGATTAGAGCCTGCAAGCTTAAACCTCTATTTCAAAATTTAATTTTGTGAAAAAATGGATTTGTTATTTAGCTTTTGTACTTAATTTGTTCCAATGCTTGGTGCTATTGATAGTCTTAACATTACTGATAACTATACTAAATAGGTAACGTTGTTAGTTTCTATAGAGTTACTTTATATGGAACTGATTTGGGGTTGTGTTTATTTTTTCTTTCTTGAATTAAAAATTATAAACTTATTTTAAAATAATCCACTGGGGAAAAAAAAAAGAATTGATTTACTAAAAGAGGAGGAGGAGACATCGGACAGGTGAAAACAACAGATGTTCAGTACCCACACTGACCCCAGTGTGTGCACAGGGAGACGTGGAAGTCTCCGGGGCTGCAGGCGTATAAAGATATCAGTGTATACACCGAGCCCTTGTAAAAATAAAAATACTGCCTGGCCAAAGTCTACCTCCTGCACTTATCAACAAAATATGGATTTCAGATAAATGAATGATTCAGATGTATGTTAAATGACGGCTAAGGAACAGGAAGAGCTGTTCCAAATGGGTTCCGGCTTGATTGGGTTGAGTTTAAAAAAATAAGATGTGCATGAAAAGATCTGGGAAAGCAATGGAGTCATTGAATAGGAACATTGAATAGGACTTCTAAGGCCAGACAGACTTCATCCTGTAGGTCACGGGGCCAGAGAAAGTGTGAGGCAGGAGAGTGATGTGCTGAAGGCAGCGCTTTAGGAAGCAGAAGCTCTGAGAGATGTAGGCTAGACAGACGGTGAGTGCAAAGGTTGGAGGCAAGAGACTAGAAAGGGGGTCACTACAGAAGGACATCGAGGAGGTGGGTGGTGTGGAAGGAGCAGAGAGAGGGGAACACGGGGACGGAACCAGGCAATGGTGAGAAAGGAGAACCAACAGCTGTGGCCCCTGATTGTGTGGCTGAGTCCAAGGCGAAGGGAACCGAGGAGGTAACCTGGATGCACTTCTGATCGCTCCTTGCTCAACCCCAGCGCCTTCTACTCCAACCAGACTAGTGCGTGCACTCACCATGAGCCACTAAACCTACCCCTGCCATCACCTGTCAGACCACAGCCCCCAGCAGCCGGAGCAGTGTCCGTGTCTGATGCCTAACTCTGTGCCAGCCTCTGCCTGGCAGGGCTCCGGCCCAGAGTAGGTGCCACAAAGTGAGTGGATAGACCCTCCCCTGAACACCCAACTTACACGTGCATCCTTGCTTCAGTTTATCTCACACACATGCACACACGCACACACACACACGCCTTCACTCTGCCAACACTACGATGAGGCCGCCAAAACCCTCCGTGATCCTTGGCAAGAGAAGCAAATGTGAGCAAGCACATTTTTCCCCCCTCTGATTATGCCATGCCTGGAGAATAGTGTTTGGCTCTTGTCTGACTCTTAGGAGACACTTGGACAAACGGGAGCCGATGTAGGGTGTCTGGGACGGGGAGGAAAATGGGAAACAAGTCCCACAGAGACACATATAGCTGCAGAAGTGTGAGCCTTAGAGAAAAAGAGGCATGGACTGCAGAAGATAGGACATTCATCTGTGTGACCCAAAGGATACAACTATTAGGAGCAGGAAGAAGCCCCCATCGACACTTCTGCTCGCTGCAAGCAAAGACTTCCCGCAACATCAAGCTTTGTACCGGTCGGATCTGGATCTACTTCATCATATGGGAAGTTGTGGCTTTCCTGCATGAGGAAGAAGCTCAAGGGGACCCCAGCATCGAGGGGTTGTTGGAGCCTCAGAACCATGTTCACTGCACAGTGCACTGCACAGTTCACTTCATTTAGACTCATAAGGACCCTGCCAGGTCCAGGATGGAAAAGTGCCCGAGGTCACAGAGCTGTGAAGGGAAGACCAGGAATTGTCACCCGTGAGCTCATCCCTGGTGGACTGAAGTCCATTTAGCAATGTTCTACTGCTCCCCACCCCCACCAGCTGTGCCTGAAAGCCAAGGGAGAGTGAATACACTCACACAATTTGAGTCCTGACTCTATGAAGTTGGGCAAATTACTTAACCTCTCTGAGGTTCCTTCTCCTCAACTGAAAATGCAGATAATAACCCCCTAAGGGGACTGATGTGAATGTTAGATAAGGGGAAAGTACCTGACTTGCAGGTTTTCAGTCAAGTTAGCTTGACTCTCTCCACCCCTCCCTGCCTGTCCGCCTGCCTTTCCTAAAGACTGCCCCAGTGCGGCTCCCCCCACCACCTCACCGTCCTCAGGACCGCCCGACACAACCTGTGTTTGCACAGGCTTTTCTACAGCTGCCTGTGAGAATGTAAGGCCTGTTCCCCTTGCAGGATGGGACAGCGTCTTGTGCAATTTTGTGCCCTCTGCAGTGTCTGCCCCATGTGGTGAGGGTAACTAGAGGGAGGTGGCAGTTGGGGCTATAAGGAAGAGTCTGTAGGATAGCAATAAAGGATAACATGCAAAAATCTGCCACCATGCAAAACAGAACTTGCAAATTGAAGTTTTAGGGAGAGAGCCATGCAAACTTAGCCCTGCCTGTTGACAACCCCCTTCCCTTCCCCGACTCTCAGCCCCGGGCTTTTCTCCCTGTAACGATGGCGATCGTAGGGATAGCTCTTATTTATTAGATGCCCGCCGTGTCAAAAAACAGCAGAGCTCTTACACATATTATTTGTAACCCTAAAATGTTCCATGAGGAAAGTAATATTACCCTCCATTTTACAGATACGGAAACTAAAAGTCCTTCAACACCGGACCTCAAGTCTGAGGTAAGTCCAAAACTTGAGCTGCTCTTTCCCATGATGCTCTCTTACCACTGGGATCCATTTATCGCTGTCAAGGGAAGCAGTAAGGTGGATCATCCAGAAGAAAGGATCCAAAACATTTTTCTTATTTTATTTTACAAGCACACACATACATTACATTCAATTAGTATTTGTCCAACATCTAAATTACCTCTTCAACATTGGAACTCAGACAGACTTAGGGGACCTCTCCCCACCAAGAGGAAGCTTGCACGAAGGCAGGGACGTGACCGTCTCGTTACCTGTGGTATCTACAGAAGTGCCTAGCAGGCGCGGCACCCCACCGATGTACGAGAAACAAACTCACGAACTATTGACTCAGCCCGTGCCATTGTGTGCACGGGCAGCGGGGTGTCTATAACAGATCAAATAAGAGGAGAAGGGAGACAGCAACTCAGGTCGAGGAAAGCCCTGCTCCCTACTACCCATTTGCCAACATCCCTCCAGGATTCCCTGGTCTCTAAGGACAGATAAGCCCAAAGCAAGGCACAGTGACTCACAGACCATTCTTCTGTCGGGTCTGCTTGCCTGGAGGGTGAAAATGGCTGGGCCTGGGCCAGCCCCGCCAGGTTAGCCTTGGGAAACGTTAAGCTAGCTCCCATGGCAACAGAATTCAGTGTGTGTTTATTTGTTCCCAACAGAATTCCAGGCTGGGGCCAGGCTGGGGCCATCTATTCCCCAAGGTCAAGCAGCTCCCTCTCCTTCCTTGCCTTCCCAGGTTTCCCAGGTGATCATCTCAGGGAGTTAAGAGAAGCTTGAGCAGCAGCAGAAACCTCCAGAACATGGGAGACAGAGGAGAGAAAGTTCCACCAGGGAGAGGACCGTCTCCGTCCCAGACCAGAACTGGCTCAGAAGTGTCCACCTCCCAGACCCATGGGCTCACGGCTCCCATGGCCCCCAGGTCCAGCCACACCGACCCTCCACCCCCAACCACCCCTCCCCACCCGTGGCCTGCCCCTGTTCTACTCGGCAGCCAGGTCCTACACAAACTCTCTGTCTACCTGTGCAATTTACCAGGCCAGACACTCTCCTCCTCTCTCTCTCTCTGTCCCTCCAACCTGGCTTTACCCCAAACACCTCCTTCAGGAAGCCCTCTGAGACTGGAGGCTTTTCCTTCCCACCCTCCAACCTGGATTCTGATTGGGCCTCTCCAGCTCTGACCTGATCTCCCAGAGCTGGCACCCCCAATGGTGCAGGAGTGTAAGGTGACAATGACAACTTTTAATCTGTTCAGAAACTATGAAATAAGCATTATCTGGATTTTAGAGCTGAGGAAACAGCCTCAAGGTTGAGAATAACCTGTGCTCACCCTGACTGGTGTGGCTCAGTGGGTTGAACATCATCTCGCAAATTAAAAGTTTCCTGGTTCAAATCCCGATC